>OZ007579.1:6975110-7222610 GCA_963931925.1 Onchidella celtica | reverse complement strand
CCTCTATCTGTCTTCAACAGATATGACCGGTCACTATTTAACGACTTGCCAATAACCGTTGCTTCCGAATCGACCGGTGTCTTTATCCAGACGGGCTGTCCAACAGTCAATTCTGTCAAAGGCTTGACTCTGTGACGTCTGTCGAAATCCAGCTTCTGCCTCTGTTTAAACTTGGCATCAATTTCCGTTAGTTTGGACCTGTCCATATCTCCCCCCTTTGGGACTAGCTTGCTAGGGAAAACAGGCACTCTTGTCCTTAGCTTTCTCCCCATCAACAACTCGGCCGGGCTTAGTCCCTGTTGGAGAGGCGTAGACCTGTAGTTCAAAAGAGCCAGGTAAGCGTCGTCTGCCTTGCTCAGTAGTATTTTGATAGTTTTAACAGCTCTTTCTGCTTCACCGTTACTTTGTGGGTGTAATGGACTACTTGTGACGTGGCTGAAGCTGTAACTTCTTGCAAACTGTTTAAACTCATAGGAAGCGAACTGTGGTCCATTGTCACTGACGACGACTTGAGCAATCCCATGTCTCGCGAAGATTGATTTAATCTGTTCAATTACAGCTGAAGAAGTTGTTTCATTTAAGTGACCAATCTCAATCCATCTTGAATAGTCCACAATCAATAAATGCTGATGACTTTTCCAGTCAAATAAATCCATTCCCACCCTTTGCCATGGGTGATCTGGGGTCATGGTAGGTTTAAGTGGCTTTGGGTTAACTTTTGTCTCCTTCTCGCACAAGGAACATCCCGAGACTTTCTCTTCTATCTGCTGAGAAATCTTATGCCACCATACTGGGTCTCTTGCTAAGGCTCTACATTTAACTGTACCTTGATGTCCCTCGTGAAGACGATTCAAGATATCTTGTTGCAAAACAGCTGGAATTACCAGCCAACTCTGGTAAAGTAAAAGTCCTGCTTCCACAGCTAATTCATTCCTAACTGTCCAGTATGGCTTCAAGTGCGGATCGCGCTTCGCTGTTGCTGGCCACTGAGAATAACAGTAGTTCTTGACTTGAGAACAAACACTATCTAAATTCTGTTTCTCTTTGATTTCTTGCAGTCTCTGATCAATTGCTGGAAATCCTTCCACGATAGATCTCGCGTGTAATTCACACCCGTCTTCCATTTGATATTTTTCTCCTGGTACTCCGACTGGAGCTCTTGACAATGCATCAGCAGTGACTAAATTCTTCCCTGGTACATGAACAATGTTGTAGGAAAGTCTCATCATTCTCATTCTAAATCTCTGAATGCGAGGGGTTAGTTCATCCAAATGCTTTGTTTTCATTAGCGCAAGTAGAGGCTTGTGGTCCGTTTCTATAAGAAATTTTGGCAGTCCCACCAGGAAGTCCGCAAATCTCTCACAGCACCATGTAACTGCCAAGGCCTCTTTTTCAACTTGAGCATACCTTTGTTTAGTATCTGTGAGGGATCTAGATGCATAATAGACTGGTCTCCATTCTGTTCCTTCCTTTTGCATAATCACCCCACCTATTCCATAATTATGATGATGCCTCGGCTGAAATCTTTGTTGGCTTTTGAGGGCTGTAGTGTATGAGCACAGGTGCGGTACTCATTTGCTTCTTTAGTGTCTGAAACGCTTGTTCTTGTGGCTCTTCCCAGATCCATGCTGTTTCTTTCTTCAGCAAGTCCCGTAAGGGCTTTGTAGTATCTGCCAAACCAGGCGCAAATTTCCCGATATGATTCATCATTCCTAGTAAGCTACGCACATCTGCAACCGTCTCTGTTCTAGGAAACTTTGTGATCGCTTCCACTTTCTCAGGATCAATTTGTATACCTTCTTTGGAGATGATGTGTCCTAAAAACTTGGTGGACTTTGTTGCGAAGACACACTTTTCATTCAGCGTCGCTCCTGCTTCCTTCATTCTCTGGAGAACCATGCGAAGTCTGCTGTCGTGCTCTTCTTTGTCCTTTCCACTGATCAAAATATCATCGATGGGGCACACACACCTGGTATACCTGTTAAAATCTGTGTCATTTCTCCCTGGAAGACCTCTGGTCCTGAGCTGATTCCAAAATGGAGTCTTTAAAAACAGTATCTCATGTACGGAGTTATGAAGGTTGTTAATCTTTGTGACTCTTCTTCCAGTGGTATCTGGAAAAAACCCACTATTGCAATCAAGTTTACTGAAGAATTCACAACCTGAGAGTTGAGCTAGCAGCTGGTCTGTTGTAGGTAGAGGAAAGTTTTCTCTTTGTACACTTTCATTTAACCTTGTAAAGTCCACACATAGCCTTATTTTTCCATTTGGCTTCGGAATAACACCAATGGGAGCACACCAGTCAGTTGGCTCTGACAATGGTTTGATTACTTCCTGCTCCTCCATTTTCTCCAGTTCTTTCCTTTCATTGGGAGGGGTAGACGACGAGGCACTGCAACTGAAAATGGTCTTGCACCTTGATCTAATGTGATTTTGTAGGGCTTGTTTATTTTTCCTAACTCTGTAAATAGTTCTGGGAACTCTGTCTGAATCCTTTGTTGCTTAACTTCATTCACTCTATCGAAAAGTTTTAAAGCTTCTATAGCTGGTCTACCTAACAATGGCTCTCTTAGGTTTGTGACTACATACAAGTCTTGCTCTGAAGAAGTACTCGTTGTAGCTAGCTTTGCTCTAACTACGCCTTTGACTTGTAGTTCATGGTGTCCTGCTCCGAACAGCTTTTTTTCGGTTTTCTTGATTAGAGGTGAATTCTTCCTAAAGTATGTGTCCGGAATAACTGTGACGTCAGCACCAGTATCCACCCTGTACTTGACAAAGGCCATGAAACCCTGTTATTCTTAGAGTTAACATGTGAAACAAGATGAGGGTGCAGTATACAGTAACTAAATTCAAGGGCCTATCAATGGCAGCCCTTGAGATTTTTTTATTGTGGAATCACACAAACAGTTCATATTGAAGGATGGCTTGGTGTTTATGAAAATTGCGAATTTGCTGAATAGGCAGTGCTAAGCATGGCATGGCTGTAGAGATGAGATCCTCATCTAAATTTAGAGCCTGATTTTAAATTATTACACCCGTGCCTTCTTTTACAATTTCACCCTGTCTTCAGTTGTGGAATCATTTATGGTCGTGGAATCATGCCTGTGAATTTCCACTTCAAAAAGAAACATAAAACTTACTTAACACATGCAAATCATTAAATTCCAGTGCAGAATGATCAAACTGAACAATAAACTGTTTTCACCACACAGCAAAATGAAAGTAATTAAAACTGCAAATCAGGCTTCAAAATGATGAAAAAATGTCAAAATAGCGCTAAGGGGATGTACTGCACTTGAAACTAAAACTTCTTTAATAATACATTTCATGCCCTGGTATTGTGCAGCTAAGGTGAGAGAAAAAGTCCAGGGCTTGAATTTGGCTGTAACCATTTCCTCAGCCATAGTAACAGATTTCATCATCTGCCCTATTGGATTTTATAAAAACATTCAAACTGACATGTTAATCTAAGGTTTTATGGATTATGCTGTTGCTTCATGCTATCACCTTATCTAATTTGTAGCATAATCACACCCTTGACTGTGGAATAATATAGGCGCTTTTGTTAAACAGAGCAGTGATTTGGCAGAGGGGGAAACTGATTTGCAGGCAAAAAGTTGTATGCAGCACTTGTCAGTCATGTACATGTCTTTTTGTCCCACAACCTCCACAAAGGATTTCAATATCTGTAGCATCCTCTCCAATGTCTCTGCAGTCTCTTCCTTCACAAAGGCATAGAAAGCAGCCCAGCCTTTCCCTGCATCATCTTCAATTATTACTTGGTATAAAGGGAATCCACTTCTATTATTCTTGTATGTGCCTGGTAATGAAAAGTGAAGCAAAAGTTTCAGTCTGAAGAAGAATTTCAGCTTTTAATTAGCAGGCCCATCTTTGCCAAGTCAAATACTTGTAGCAGTTGTAGAGCTGCCACTCTAGTCTTTAAGAACTTCTCTGAACTTTTCGTGAAGTCCTTCTGGTAAATACATGTAGATGACATCTGGTATGTACTTTAATAGGCTGCAATTCATAACCGTGAAAGACTATTCTACTGGTGGACAAATGAAAAATTATAAGACAGCTGGAAGTGTTTTGAACAAGCTGAAAGCCCCATACGGCACAATAAATGCAGGTTCACACTTTTTGAATACCCTAGAATATCAGAGCTTTCTTTCCACCACTATTTACTGATATTTCGCAAATTAAAAAGTAGTTTAATCACTTACCTCTAAAAATATTATTTGGCGATGAGATTTGTACGTTGCTATCATCTTATGTGAACTGAAGATGTTGACCAGATTGGAACCCTCATAGTTGAGGATTCCAGCTGGAATTTTCTGTGTCTCAGGTTGACCCATATTTTCAAGATGCTCCTGAATATGGGACATTTATAAGTAACTGTGAGATATGGAACATCGTCAAGTTGTATATTTGATATTCTGGGCCCCCCCCCCCCCCAAAAAAAAAATCTCAATAGGGAAACACAAAAAAAAGTATGTCACCTTTGAAATTTGAACTTCTACTCTATCCTTTAAAATTGGGACAAGAATGACAGAATGGCATGCTGATTAATGGTAACTAAAGGTGATGGTGAGATTGTATACATACCTTGATGCTTCAGTGCTCACATCTCCATGAAATTTAATGCCTTCTTGAATTTTGTGTTGATCATACTCAGGAGGCTGGCGTTTTCTGGATTTAGATCAACAATGACCAGTGGAAAATGGTCAAAATGATTTTGACAGTTGTTCTCTGAAAGCATCTAGATCTAGATCTTGGCCTAAATCTGTCAGTGTAACATAATGCAACATCGGCTGCAAGAAGAAACACTTTTTTTATTTAAAAATCTGCCGAATCAACATCCATTCTGAACATCATCATTATGCTTTCATTATTTGTCATCTAAATCTAGATCTTGATCTATATGTATTTTTACAAGGTTACAAATTACTTGGCCAGTTCTCCACCGACACTCATGATTGTCAGGTGACTTTTCACAATTTCCACTTTCTCAGGAATGCACTGGCATTCAAGTTTCCGAAGGACTACCCTTCCCAATTATCTCCAGAAATCATACCAAAGTCTTTAATAGGGTAAGAGTGAGAGAGGATATTGAAATGATCAATCTTGTTTAAAAAACATAGATTACAATATTACTTCCTAACAAATACCCTATCCCCAAGCAAAAATTTGATAAACCTGTTCCTTGTACCCATACAGTTGTCTAGATCTAAAGCTAACCCTCAATTGTAGATAATCTGATATGGAAATCCTCCTCACATTTCAAAGATCAACATGTCTAAGCCTAGCTCAATTGTAGGCAGGCATGTACGCTACGACAATGACATGACACTCACTACTTGTAAACATCCTTTGTGAGGCTCTCCGCTAACTCTTGACGTCCCAAAATGGGGGCAGACGTACCGGGCTGTTGCTGCTACAAGCTCCTCGGGGTACTTGCCTTCTCCGCCTTGTCGGAATTTTCAATGTTGTATTTTGCAAAAGATGCCTCAACCAGTTCCTTCATGCATTGTAGGAATTCTTCATAAGTGGTAAGTTCCCGGCCTGCAGTGAAACTCGAAATGCCTGACATGTACCGAACAGGCAGGAGAAGAGAATGAAAGCGGAAAGACTACAGTTAATCTTCATGAGTGCGCATGCGTAAGCGGCCGTACCATAAAACCAAATATACAAACGTTCACGGTAAAGGGCCGTGCGGCAAAACCCTTCCAAATTGCAAGGAACACTGGTCTACAGGATTAGGGCAGTGCTATACAGATAAGAAACGGTGGTATAGAGACAGCTGACATCGGTACAAAGGCAGGGGATAGTGCTATACAGACACGGAGCAGTGCTATACAGACACGGAGCAGTGCTATACAGACACGGAGCAGTGCTATACAGACAGGGACACTGCTGCTATACAGACAGGGGCCAGTTCTATACAGGCAAAGAAGAATGGTATACAGACGGGACAGTGGTATACAGACTGGGGACAGCAGTGTTCAGACAAGGGACAGCCATGTACAGACAAGGGACAGCGGTATACAAACAGGAGACAGTGGTATACAGACAGGGGATAATGGTATAAAGGCAGGGAACAGCGGTATCCAGACAGAGGACAATGGTATAGATATAATGTGTCACGAGTGGAGTGAGCGAGATTCAAGGATTACGGGGGCATGGAAGTGTAGGATGGACTCACGGGATAGTGAGGCTGCTCACCTGTATTGACTTCTGTTAGTTAACGTTAAAGCGTGCATGTTGTGACTGAAGTTGAGGCGTAGTAGAGGCAGAATCTGAATAGTCAGATCACTGCAAGTTAAGAGGTCCAAGGGGACAGACGTGAGATCAGAGCAGTCGGGAGATTGTGTGTTTTCCAGTGATGACTGGTAGGTTGAACTGTGATTGATAATTATGATGATTGATGTACTATATTCTCCTATGACCATGATGTAAATAAGTTATATGTGAGGAATGTGAAAGTCATTGATTACTGTGTATAGAGATGTGCGCAATGAGCGATAGATGTAAGTTAGGATCATGGATTCGTAGAGAGTCTGAGTACGGTGTGACACGGTGGAGGCGTGTTACCGCAAGATGTGTGGTGAGTGAAATGTGGACTATTGTGAGTACGTGAAGTGGTTCGTAGTGAGTGGTGAAGTGGATAGTAATTGTATGGTGTATTACAGATGTAATGTTATTCTTATAGGTGCCGGGGTCGGGCAGAGAAGCCACCCACGGTGAGCGGACTTGTGCCGGGGTTGGGCAGAAGGCTACCCACAGGCCGCCGGAGTGAAGCTGTCGTGCAGGACAGCGGGAGCACATGAGTCGTGGCAGTCTGGCCACAGACAGGGACGTTGTTATTGTCCTTATGGCTATTCAAATGTTAATGTGCTATTACGATCTTAATGTGCTATTAAGATGTTAATGTGCCATTGAGAATATAAGGTGCTGTTAAGACCTCGAGGGGAGATTGAGATACGGAGATTAGGTTGAGCAGGGGCCAATAAGAGAGGCCAGCAAGTAATATATATATAGATGTGAGGCTGAGGCCAGAGCCTATTTTAGAAAGTATTATCGGGTTGTGGACCCGTAGAAGCATGAATGTCGGGGATACTGACCATTGTATGGTATTGGACTTGAATAATGTAATGCATGTATATCGTTATTTTTATGTATAATAAATGTGTGAGTCTGTTTGGTTGCTATGTTAAGTGTTATACTCGTTCGTTCGTGATTGTTGTCCTGTCAAAATTATTACATCTCCCAGTCTGGGATTTGTTACATAATGGACAGCTGTTTATAGACAGGGGGACAGCGGTGTACAGACAGGGGACAGCTGTATACGGACAGAGGATTGTGGTATACAGAAAGGTTACAATGGTGTACAAACAAGGAACAGTAAACAAATGGCAGTAGTAGAGATAATTATGAACCATTGAGCTATGACAATTTCACTTACCGGTTAATGTAATTTGTTTGTGTTGAGTATCAATCACCCTAAGGGAAGTGTATCTGCAATAAAAATATATTTAAATTTGAGTTAAGATTTTACGGCCCGTCGGCACGATAACGGCCACTTTGAGTCTTTCTTTGTCTTTCTCGACCACCCTATTTACGTTGTGGTATTCAGAATTTCATAATAAATGTTTAATTGTACAAGTAGAATTAAATAGTTCGTGAGAATGATACTACACTGTTAAAATTCTGGAAGGTTGGTTTGGACGCAATTGAACATTATTTTGTAAATGTATAATAATTATATTTAAAAAAAAATTGTGTTGTAGATCACAGCCTCTCACGGACAGGAGTAGACGCGCTGTAGGTCCACGTGAGAAATTTGAGTTTGAACCTGAGTTTGGGTTTGACGGTACGTCGGCATGACAATGGCCACTTTGCATCTTTCACGGTCTGTTTGGGTCCTTGTTCTTTATTTGTGTTTCGTATGCAGAGCTTCTAAATTAAACAATAGAATTAAATACTTTCATATAATTTTATCACATTGGTTTGAGTTGGAGTTTGGGTTTTATGGCGCGTCAGCACGGTAACGGCCACTTTACGCTCTTCATGGAATGCTTGGGTACACGTTCTTCATTAATTTACGTTTCGTAATCAGAGCTTCCAAGTTTAAAAGTAGAACTAAATGCATAAATATAATTTTAACAACACATTAGTAACATCCTAAAAAGGTTGTTTTGTATAGATCTGTAAAAAAAAAAAAAGTTTGCAAATGACTATAAACATTCTGAAATCAAGTAGTAGATCTTAGCCTCTCTCAGAAAGGACATGGTGCATTGTGGGTCCACGTTAGCAATTGATTCTGTTATGAATCCTCAGGTACATCGCCTTCTTCGTTTACTTATTAAGTCTACACAGTCAGTTAAAATAATTTTTTATTATGTTTTATTGATAGCTGGCTATTGCATGCCACAGATTGGGGGCAGGAGGGGGGAATGTTACCCCCTAAGTAAAAAACGGTGTGTGAGGTGGGCATGACTCAGACGGAGTCTACTAAGGACAATTTCATCTCTCCAATTTAGTTGAGAGGCCGTGAGTCCACAGTCCACATGTTCATTCATCCCATCTTTCCCGCCACATCGATTTAATGAATTTATTAAAAGAGGGACAGTCCAGGTTTGGTGGGGTTTTACCACCTGCAGGTGGGGACATTAGGTGAATTTCGACTTCCCAGGATCCATCCGGGGGTTTACTCACGCGGGTTGATATATCTGTGGCACCTGTAACGTAAATCTAGCCCACCGAAATATAAAGATATTGTGAGAAGAAGATGTATAATTGCAAACTCACTCGTCCATTTCTTTCACTATCTCTCTTCCAGTTGCGATATTTCCATAGCCACCTGCCCCTTTTATGTATAGTACATCGGGTGAGCCGAAAAGGGCAGATATCTTGAATTTGATCCTGACTTTGTTATCAACCATGGTTGTCACGAGGAAGAAAGGCGTACTGAGGAAGACAAAGATAAGTCCACTGACATCATATGTGTTAACATCAACTCCATTCCTTTCTCAAGAACAGTGTTTATTATGCACAGTGGAATCAGTTATTATAGAATTTGAATTCGGGTTTTACGGCGCGTCAGAACGATAACGGCCACTTCACGGTTTATTTGAGCACATGTTCTTGATTTATGTTTATATTCAGCTTATATTCACTGTCCCAGATAGGACTGCGCGTTGAAGTCTCTCATACAGATACACGGAGGAGAAAGTTGTCCAATAAGATCCGTGAGGTCAGTTTTAGAGATGGGAAGAGACGGCAGAAGATATGGAGCACAGAGTTAGAGATTTCCCATCTGTGAGTCTTACAGCCACAACCTAAAAGTTAGTAATTAACTGAATCTGTCGATGTAGGATCATCTGATTTAGAATGATGGACGTTCCGCCGCTTAGCCCGTCGGTACCTTGGGCAAAGCATTCTTGGTAGCTGCATTGTTTCTGATCGTTAGTGGTGATCATTTAGTTTCCTGAAGACAGACTGGCAGTCTGGACATCCGTAGCTGCAATTCTGGTAAGTTCGCCCGGATGCCTTTTCGATTCCATTGAAGAAAAGTGCTGAGTGTGTCTATTATTTGTTTAGTTTTAGATTTTTTGGGTAGGCCTCACCCTTATCTTGCAGTCCACATTTTTTTTTTTTTTAGTGGAGCCAGAATTGCAAACTTATTTGAGACTAGATGACGTACCGGGTATTGCCTGGAATAAGTAATCATGTGCGCGCTCTCTCTCTCTCTCTCTCTTTCTCTCTCTCTCTCTCTCTTTCTCTCTCTCTCTCTCTCTCTCTCTCCCCCTTTCTCTCTCTCTCTCTCTCTCTTACGATAAAAGTAGCAATCTGCAGTCCTGCTTCAGAACTCATGCACGACAGGACACTGGGCACGAAGCTTGCTATGGTTACTTTTTATGTCATGCACGGTACTATAACAGAATGGAGCCAAGATGGAGGCTAAAAATGACAGCACGATGAAACAATGCATTTTCTATAAATTCAAGAACCAAATTAATCAAAATAATAAAAACTTCTCTGCACCCTCCTCGGTATTTGAAATGAACATCTAAAATTGGGTTAGTATAGGTGGTCTAATAAAAGAAGCCTTTTGCGTTCAAAAGTGGAGATTTTGTGAAATACATAATTCTGTAAAACGAAACAAACATGCAAAAATACAGATGTTACACAGCAATAAACGTTGCTATTTTTTAAAAATACATGCTTGAAGTAAACAGCTTTTAATTATAGCCATCATCTTCCTTATCTCAATTGTCACCTTCCTGCCAAATTTAAGGCCTGAAGAGTGTATAGTTTGGTCAGTGACTCATGCCAAAGTTTGCAAGTTCTGAAATATATAATCGATTACTGACGCTAAGGAACCAGTCCTGCGGTTATTACGTTGTCTCTGCTGGTTTTGGATTTCTGTTTTAAATTTTTGCTTTTCGTCACTACAGCTTTGACAGTGCTAGTGGAGTTAGCTGTCATGGCGGTTCTGCTGTTGCTCGTCTTTGACCCGCTGGGCACTTATGCTGCTGGTTTCTTCATAGGTAAAGATTTCGCAGCAGCAGCGGCAAACGTCATTGGCATCAACATCTCAGGTTTACAGTACAATGACTGCGCCTCTCCCTTGGGCAAAAGTGCCTCCGTATTTGGCCTTGTGCTATTGAACAGCCTTTTGTTTTAGCCATTTCGGGCAGTTGTCAAAAATGGCGTGGTTGCCTTTACAATCCAGATATTTCGACACGGCTGTGCAAGCCATGACGTCCGCATGATCTTTGCTGGTGTTATAGGCACATCAAGAAAGACAGTCTGCTTGAGAAGTTTCTCTGAGTGATGTCTTTTTACACACTCTACAATTCACTCAACAATTCACCATTTATTATCCTTGTTACCGATTTAGGTTTGCCCGCGATGCTTTTCAGCCTTTGACTGGTTATAGAGACGATCATTAAATTTGACAATGTCTGTTCGGGATTTTGGCAGCTGATCACCAAGAAAGGTGACCAGACCTGCCTGTCATCAGCGTTTACATTCATCAGAGACGTGATTTGTCATTTGCGCTGACTGGAAGCTCCACCCAGTTCCTCCTGCCTGCATGTTTTGCACGTCGGGATTTGAGGGAATAGTCGATATTTTGGAGATATTCATAGGCTTTTTGTTTTATGTACATCCCCGGGGTTCCTGACCCGCCACTGGTCCAACAAGGGGGTCACGTGATGCTCGGATATCCAGAGCTGATGTGCTAGAGCTACCCAAGAGATATACTCAGCACAGGGTGCTACTGTCGCCAAGATTGGCACAGGTCTAGAACCGCCACGGATTTGAAGCCTAGCCGATTGAATGGCATGGGCCATCCCACCCTCCTGCCTTAGGGGAAGGTCAAAGTGGTGTGTTGGTGTCCCCTCAACCAGCAGAATCCAATTCTCCTCCAAGGTGGGTTTTTTTTCTCTGTTCTAGGCTGGGAGCCACACATGGCGTGAAAGAAAAGGACGAAAGAGAAGCGGTATAGAATACAAAGCAAGAGGGGACAACAGGTGTCTCCCACAGGCCGCCGACATGTGGCAGTCTGTGAGGGACATAGTTTTACCAGGCTTTAGGTGTGGCAGTGGGTTTATTTCTATTCTCCACTGACCCACTCCGGGGGCCAGGGGTGGTGGCAGAGCCCATACTTTTTTTTCTCATTTTCTTAGACCTTGGTAGGGGGCGGCTGTTGATGTTAGATACGAAGTCTTTCTATGAATTTCTTCTGCTCTCTCTCTCTCTCTCTCTCTCTCTCTCTTTCTGATCACTTTGCAGGTTTTTGCTCCTTTTTGTGTAAAATCCGTTATTCTCGGTCATTAGTAATCGTCATATTCAAAATAAGTTCCTGACATGCGCGCATACATCCAGACAGTAGGTAGCATTACACCAGAGAGTATAGATTTAGAGAGAGGGGAAAGCTTCGCTTTTACGCGTGATCGACGTATGCGCTAGCAACCGAAAATAGAGGCGGTAAACAATTGGAAACATGGGATTGTCATACTTGACAGAAGTTATAGATCTCTATCTAGATCTAGAACAAGGCTCCTCACTGTACTCAGATTCAGAAGAAGAGAAAGTGGGGTTTTCATTTGGGAGCAGGCCTAGATCAGTGCTGAACAAGCCAATATCAAATCTCTGCATGATTTATATATAATGTATATTTACTTTTTTGTACAAAAAGGTGGTCTAGAGGCAAGGTGCTCGCCTCTCATGCCAAGGGTCCCGGATTCTAAACCCGGCCGGTGCAGGCATGTTGGAAGTTTGGGATTTTTCTCATATTTTCATGTCCCTGATCCTATTGAGGGGTAGGATCGAGTACCTAGTCTTCTCGGATAAGGACGAAAAAATTCGGAGGGCCCGTGTGCACGTTGCGCACGTTAAAGATACCTTGGCAGTTGGAAATCGTAAAGAGCAGGCCGAACAGGCCGCTGCCCGGGCAAAATTAAATAAAATTCATCCCTACCACCCACTCCCCCTCATCCCCCCACCACCAAAAAAAAAAAAAAACGCCGATCGGCGCTGCACTGTGGCGACGACGTGCCTGCTCCAGTTGTAACTGGGGTGCAATGGCACAAAGGCAAAATTTCCCAAATGGGATTAAAGAGTTATACAAATACAAATACAAATACAAATACAAATACTTCCTTCTGTATTTTCTTCAAGTATTTTGTTCTACTCCACTTTGAGGAAAAAAGGTTGTTTGGGTGGAAGTTAATCTAGTGGTCAAAGCTTTTAAAGTTTAGTCATTTAAGGATTAGAGTGTATTGAATAAATTTTGTTTGCAATTCTTAAGCATAATCACGACAAAAAAAAAAAAAAAAACCATTGAAAAACTCCTAAGGCACAAGATTAGAGGCAATATCTAATGAAAATTTAATTTTCTGTTTCAAGTATTCATTACAGGCATAAATTATGATTTAACAAGCACACACATAGCCAACATGACATGGTATACAAAATACTTCATTATAATGATGTGATTGATTGACTGGCTCAGTTTGGTTTTATTGGAATTGATAGTGGTCATGATAAAAGTTTACAGAGCAATAAATTGTCTCACAGAAATTCATCGAACAATATTACTGTCACGAGCAGAGTTAGGGTCTTGGGGATGTTACGACTGCACGAGAGGCAGCTAACTCACACTCGGACACAACCACACAAGAAAAGTACTAAATAACTAGAGCGTATATATGTCAGGCCGGTCAGGCCATAGTTTACATAAATATTAATAACAAAACAAAAGACAATAGAGGTATATATTCAAACCAAAAACTCTAATTAATAACTTAACCAATGATATTCATGTAACTATGGAGGTACTGCAATCAATAGTAAATAGGTATATTATACGAAACTGGATATCAATTTAAAGTGACAGTTGAGTCGCCACTGGCCAGTCGCCAGGCAAACTCTCCATAAATCATATGGGCTTAAATGTTAGGAGAGCCCAGTACGTTCAAAGCCTACAGAAGCACTCTTCGGCTTGTAGGTAATTTAAGCAGTTGCCAAAAGACTATATTTTATGCACAATCACTATTCAATTCATCAACAATGTGCTATATTATTCCAATCATACTATGGCAATAGATCTATCATACAGGACACTCGTGGTCGAGTGCCAGCTGGGGTTTCCTTAGTCTTCCTATGAGGCTGTAGTTCTCTCTCTATCTCCGATCTCTATTATACTTGAACAAATAAAATATATTACCATTGCTCACGCCTACTGGGAGGCGCGAACATCAAAATAGCGCAGCGTGGGCTTTCAAAGGTCAGCCCACTCAGACCTTTCTTTCTAGAGCTCAGTCAGTCCGTTAGCAAGGACTTCTTAGTCTTCAGACCACACAGTTCAGGTACTGGCCAACCGGAGATACTTCACGAAACGATGCTTCTCTCGTCTGTATTCACTAAATCTGAACGTTACACGATGTTATATACTAACCAACTACCCAGCGTGCTAGTCCGCTGGCCCAATTAGTTCAGCTATCTCATAGGTCGAAACCTCCCACCATTTTAACTGTAGTAATACGTCTGCACTATTCTACCAGCCAGTTAACGTGCAAAAACTTGTCTAGTCATACTTAACAATGTCAACTGTCCCCACCTTGTTTCACCCCTACTCCATTACTTATTAATCACGAACATTAAAACCGACAAGCGTGACTCCAGCAGTTTAACTTTACATTTATTTACTCACCAACTATAATTTGGCGAGGACCGTTCAAGGCCACCAGCCAATTTCTCATGGCCCTGGTAAACAACAACAACTCACTCTCTGCGTGAGTTTTAATAATATCCGAATCATGACACATCCCCCACCCCAGTTAAAATTTGCAATTTTAACGATATAAATTATTATCGTAAAGGGAAGGCATGAGTCGAGAAATTGCTCGAAAGGTTAACTTAACTAAGAATACTAGGTAATAACTAAGACTAGTACTAAAGTTGAAAAAAACCTACAGGACGGGTATCATTGATGGACAAAACTTCATGAAAATCTTAAGGCTCCGTCCAAAAGTATATATCTCTCTGAGGATTAAATCTTACCTCTAAATAGGTAGACATTAACAATCATAACTCTAAAATTTTAGAGTACAACACTGATCCTGTGCGAATGTCATCAGGAATGCATACATACAATGAATAATACTCAAGAAAAGATAACTATAGTAGCATCGATGGCATTAGTGGATCTGGACTCCTGGTCTGCCATGATCTTCTCGTCCTCGACCCTGGGCAACAACGTCTGGTGTGGCCAAAATACGGGTCGACGTCAGTAAAATAGCTGTTGGAACAAAGGAAAGCACAGGGGTAGGTGAAAAGTGTTCACAATGGGTGAACAATATGTGATACCATCCCTCGGTCTCTGAATGAGGTGCTAATCAGTATCCAACGCCAATACATATGACAGACTAAAATACAACAAGATTAAGGTAACCGTGATAATAGGTCGGCATGGACATTATCTCCACCAGGAATGGCCTTTATAATGAAGCGGTATTCCTGAAGGGCCAGACTCCATCTGGTCAAACGAGCGTTCTTGGCTCGGTTCGATTTTAAAAATAACGGTTTATGGTCTGTCTCGATGACGAATTCTGTCATAAGTAGGTAGCGGGAAAACGCGTCTACGGCGTATACAATCGCCAGGCATTCTCGCTCTATAATAGCGTATCTCTGCTCTCTCGGAAGTAATTTCCGGCTAGCGTACATACAAGGGCGCAATAAGCCATCTCTTTCCTGAAGCAAAACAGCTCCAATTCCCTGGTCCGACGCGTCAGTTCGGACGGTGAAGGTGCGCCTAATATTCGGTAGTATAAGCAGCGGCGAACTGGAGAACAGTTGCTGCACTGTCGCGAGCGCGGTGGCGCACTGCGTATTCCAGGTAATTTTGTTGGGTCTGTCTTTTCTTGTAAGATCGGATAACGGGGCCGTAAGGGCCGAAAAATTAGGAACAAATTTCCGATAATAGCTTAAGAAGCCTAACAGGCTACGAACCTGCTTCTTAGTATGAGGAGCCTGGAGTTTTAAAATCTTACTTATCTTACTGTCGTCCGGTGTTTGGACGCCTTTGGCGATAGTATGTCCCAGAAAGTTAATCTGCGTATAACCCAGGAAGACTTTGCTAGGCTTAGCTGTAAGCCCGGCATCTCGAAGTTTACTAAGCACTTGACGAAGTGCTTCTAAGTGGCCTTTCCAATCCGTATGGAAAGCGCAAATGTCGTCAAAGTAGCTTAGGACGCATGGTGTCTGCTGCAATAGGATGTTCATCATCCTCGCAAATGTCGCTGGTGCCGTTACGAGACCGAATGGCATGAATCTCCATTGCATGAGACCCATAGGGGTCTGAAACGCTGTGTACTGTTTACTGGCCTCTTCCATTGGGATTTGCCAGTAGCCTTTAGCCAAATCTATTTTCGAAAACACGGACGACTCGGCCAATCGCGCAAATAGATCTTCCTGATTCGGGATAGGTTCAGCATCGTAAATGGTTAGAGCGTTAAGCTTCCTGTAATCGATACAAAATCTAACGGAACCGTCTGTTTTCTTTACTAGTACAATCGGCGAGCAGTAAGGGCTCGTCGAGCGCTCAATGACTCCTAAGCTGAGCATCTTTTCCACCTCGGACTGTATGGTGTCGTGCGCTTGCAGCGGGCGCGGGTAGGGTTTGACAAACACGGGTACGTCCGAGTGCAACCGGATGACGTGTTGAACTAAGGATGTTTTACCCGGCAAATCAGTGAATACTGGCGAAAACTCCCGAACAAGATTCATGATGTCCTGTGTCTTACTTTGATCCAGCTCTGGATTGATATTAACGGAAGTCGCGTCCTCTGTGGCTTGCAAGGATAGGAGCGATCTTGTCATAGATAATGGCTCCCGGTCGTTGTCATCGATAGTGACCATTGCTGCGTTTGCTTGGGCCACAACATGGCATGAATGATCGTGATGAGTTTGATCATCGGTAAGATACTTTTTCAACATATTAATATGGTACACCTTATCGTTACCACGTATGGTAATGAGATAATTAACTCTCGAGAGTCGCTTTTTAACTAGAAAGGGGCCTTTCCAAGTGAGGAGTAGTTTGTTATTCGTTTCTGGTAACAGCACCAATGCCCGATCTCCGAATGACAGGGTTCTTAACCGACTACCCTGATCGCGATATCCTATAAATGACCTGGTCCGTACGCATGCAAATTGTCGAGCCAGGTCGCATGCATTAACTATTCTATGTCGGAGATCGACTATGTACTGATACGCGGATCGCGTATCAGGAACGTCGGTATCAGAACCGGCGTATAAATCGCGTAAAATGGCCATCGGGCCACGTGGTTTTCGACCGTATAACAGTTCAAACGGGGAAAAACCCGTTGTCGCATTTGGGAGTTCCCTATATGCGAACAAGATGGCCGGAAGTCGACGGTCCCAGTCACCAGGTCTATCGGCGGAAACGCGTGCCAGCATAGTTTTCATGGTGGCATTCCAGCGCTCGCAACAGCCATTGGACTGTGGATGGTATGGCGACGTAAGTTTCTGCCTAATGCCCGTGAGTTCCAATACTTTCCTGAAAAGGTCAGAGGTGAATTGCGGACCTCTATCAGATAATAATTCGGACGGGAATCCGACACGTGTGAATATGGTCACCAATGCCTCGGCGACGTGATCGGCCGATATTTCCTTTAAAGGGACAGCCTCAGGCCAACGGGTGGCATAATCGATTACTGATAGAATAAACCGATGGCCTCTATCCGACTTCGGTAATGGCCCGACGATGTCGACGGCAACTCGCTGAAATGGAGTGGAAACCGGCGGCATCTCTTGTATAGGCGCCCGCGAAGTTTTTCCTTTGGGGGTTCTTTTCTGGCATGTATCGCAACGCGACACATAGCTATTTATGTCCCCGTAAACCCCGGGCCAAAAAAACTGAGACAGGACTCTCGATTTTGTTCTCGCTTTGCCTTGGTGGCCCGCCAATGGCGTGTCGTGCGCGAGGCGGGTGATGTCTCGGCGAAATGATCTCGGTATGACCAATTGCAAAATAGTTTCGCGCTTTCCCCGAAAAACGCGATATAGGAGGTCGTCTTTAAGGCAGAACCTGGATGTATCCGGGTTGTCCGGATCAATCTTAGCAAAGAGGGGCTTTAGTGATGGATCTGTGCGCTGTTCGTTACGAAAAATCTCGGGGGTTACATCCAAATCGACGACAGGCGATCGTAATGTGTCGTCACTCTGGCGACGCGATTGTTGTCTTGTCGTGACACACGCAATGTCGTTATCATCCCAAATCCCGAGTTCGCAATCGGAGACGTCCTTTAAGTGGGGAATATTCCCAATGATTAGGTCGGCGACCGGATTTGGTAGCACGCAGGCCGTGACAACACCAGTTATAAACGGTGTGTCAACATATATTTCCGCCAAACGAAAATGTTCAACTGAACCACCAAAAGTAATGCAAGTCGCATCGCGATCCAGGAGTTGTGCAGGACGGACCAGGGATTCACGTACACCGACGGTCGTACAGCCTGAATCTCGCAATACGGATGCTCGTATGGCGTTTACTCGTCCCTCATACAATGTCAGCGCGCCTCGCTCGTGGAGGGCGGACATCACTGGAATAACTTTATCTACGGTTTCGGCATTCCTAGTTCTGTAACCGCGGTTTTCGGTGAATGCTACAGAGCATGCATTTGCCGCATCTAATCTAACTCTGCATTGTCGCGCAATGTGGCCTCCGGCGCCACATCTATAACAGTAGACTGGATTATCATCCCTTCGAGGTGTACCTCGATAAGAAGGAAATGTGGGCGCTTGATAGTAGTTGTTACGCGGTCCCCTGGTAGGGAAAGGACGTGTATATCGGGGTTCCCAGTCCCGAGAAAATTTATGGGGATTCGGTTGCCTCCTGCTAACCGGCGGCTCGGACCGTGGACGAACCTGCGGCGACTGTCGAAAGGGCTGTCTTGATTGTCTCGACGGTACCGGTGTCTTAGTAGCAGCGCCGGCGTAACACGGTTCGTTTACTTTAGCTTTAGCTAACGATCGATTAGGGTGAGCTGCAGCATACCGTTCCGCTATCGATGTTATCTCGACGGTAGTTTTGGGGGCTTGTTCCTTAAAATGCGCCACCAGGTCCGTGTGGCAGGACATATATATTTGGTCTTTAATTATCAAATCATATAGTTTCTTATAGTTTCCCTCTTCCACACCGGCCAACTCAGTCCAACGGCTGAGTAGGTGGCGGAGGCGGTCCACGTAAGTAGAGAAATTCTCAGATGCCTCCGGCTTGCAATCGCGGAAACGCTTATGAAATCCATCTTCCGTATGTTGGAAACGCTTTAATAGCGCGGTCTTTAGAATGTCATAGTCCCTAGCGTCATCAATAGTGAGGCTATGGAAAACTTCCAACGCTCTCCCTGTCAAAAGATTGGCGAGGCATGACGTGTACTCACTACGCTGCCATCCCGCGCAAACGGCATGGAGTTCGAAGCGGTGTAGGTAGGAATCAATACGATCAACCTTATCATTAAAGGTTGGCAATTTAGGCTTCGTTTTATTATTGGAAGTAACTTCCGGAGCCCCGGTAGGTTGGGCTTGCTTCGCTTCTAACTGTTTCAAAGCGAGCTCGTACTCTCTTTGAGCCTGTTTTTCCGCGCGTTCCGCGGCTCTATCTTCTCGTTCCGCGGCTTTTTCTTCTCGTAATCTCTCCGCGGCCTTTTCTTCTCGTAATCTCTCCGCGGCCTTTTCTTCTCGTAATCTCTCCGCGGCCTTTTCTTCTCGTAATCTCTCCGCGGCCTTTTCTTCTCGTTCTTCTTTCAGTTTCTGGTCTACCCAAGAAGCACGCTGAGCTTCCGGTATGCCAAATGATTGGGCCAGTTCCAAATATTTCTGTAGTTCGGCCATGATATCGGTCGATAATACGATATAATAATGTCCTAATCGAGGACAGCTCCTGAAAAATCTCCAACTTTATTCTCCCTTGAAGCAATTTATCAATTGCACTCTGCGGGTGCTCGTTCCTGCAGTATGAACGAAATTAACGAAACCAACAACAAACTGTACGTCTTAGTCAACCAAGTAGTGGTTGAGCTATCTCAGTGATCACTTAACTCCACTTATTTCTCCTAATCCTCAAGCAGTGAGTCTACTGCTTCCGTGATTGGCCGTTACTAACGATACCAATGTAATATTCCCAGTGTATTTTCCGTACACTCCTAGCAGCGTTCCCTCTGCTATAAATCGGAATAAATCAATATTCACGATATGAACTTCCTTGGCTATACCAGCCTAACAACTCTAATATCCAGATTATCTCTCAACGTGCCCTAGACACGTGATTTATCCCAGGCAATAATATAGCAAGTATGAATACAAAATATAATAATGCAACACTATAATGGAAAAGAATTACATGGAGAGTAAGACGAGACTAACAGAAAGAACAAACGACAACAGACCTGACTAACCTGAAACTATGTACAGAAAGGTAAGAAAAGCACAAGAGAGACGTCTTCCTAAAATACGAGGAAGATAGAACGCTAACAATCTATACGAATAACAGGTCCCTACAGAACTATTCAAGGCAAAGCGTATCTCCTATCCGTTTTAAACGCCATCTAGATCTGCTAGTCTGGCAAAAAGAGGTATGCTGAGTCTTGATCCCTTCCAACCTCCCGCCTATCTAATCTAACACAAAAGAAAAAAATAATGCCTGTCAAAAGTAGGGGAGCTGGAACGACGAACCCCTCAAACGAAGACAAATACAGATGGTTCACTTAACTGGGCAAAATGGACTGGCTCTTTCCTTTGGTCCACAGCGCTGGTCTTGTCTTTTCCTGATGCTAGCTGTCAGTCCCTCGTAGTGGTCCCAGGATCAATGACGAGAGGACATGCCAGACATGTAGGGGAGAAACAAAAACAAAAAAATCAGCAGTATACAAAACTATAAACTACAAAAATTACATAAATAACAGTGGAGTCTTAGAGTGGTAGACCTGCAGCTGTTGACGGGGTCCTCTTCCGATGATAGTAGTGTTCTCTAGATGTCAGAAGGTGACGGGTCCTCTTCAGATGTCAGTGGGGTCCCCTCCAGATGTCACGAGCAGAGTTAGGGTCTTGGGGATGTTACGACTGCACGAGAGGCAGCTAACTCACACTCGGACACAACCACACAAGAAAAGTACTAAATAACTAGAGCGTATATATGTCAGGCCGGTCAGGCCATAGTTTACATAAATATTAATAACAAAACAAAAGACAATAGAGGTATATATTCAAACCAAAAACTCTAATTAATAACTTAACCAATGATATTCATGTAACTATGGAGGTACTGCAATCAATAGTAAATAGGTATATTATACGAAACTGGATATCAATTTAAAGTGACAGTTGAGTCGCCACTGGCCAGTCGCCAGGCAAACTCTCCATAAATCATATGGGCTTAAATGTTAGGAGAGCCCAGTACGTTCAAAGCCTACAGAAGCACTCTTCGGCTTGTAGGTAATTTAAGCAGTTGCCAAAAGACTATATTTTATGCACAATCACTATTCAATTCATCAACAATGTGCTATATTATTCCAATCATACTATGGCAATAGATCTATCATACAGGACACTCGTGGTCGAGTGCCAGCTGGGGTTTCCTTAGTCTTCCTATGAGGCTGTAGTTCTCTCTCTATCTCCGATCTCTATTATACTTGAACAAATAAAATATATTACCATTGCTCACGCCTACTGGGAGGCGCGAACATCAAAATAGCGCAGCGTGGGCTTTCAAAGGTCAGCCCACTCAGACCTTTCTTTCTAGAGCTCAGTCAGTCCGTTAGCAAGGACTTCTTAGTCTTCAGACCACACAGTTCAGGTACTGGCCAACCGGAGATACTTCACGAAACGATGCTTCTCTCGTCTGTATTCACTAAATCTGAACGTTACACGATGTTATATACTAACCAACTACCCAGCGTGCTAGTCCGCTGGCCCAATTAGTTCAGCTATCTCATAGGTCGAAACCTCCCACCATTTTAACTGTAGTAATACGTCTGCACTATTCTACCAGCCAGTTAACGTGCAAAAACTTGTCTAGTCATACTTAACAATGTCAACTGTCCCCACCTTGTTTCACCCCTACTCCATTACTTATTAATCACGAACATTAAAACCGACAAGCGTGACTCCAGCAGTTTAACTTTACATTTATTTACTCACCAACTATAATTTGGCGAGGACCGTTCAAGGCCACCAGCCAATTTCTCATGGCCCTGGTAAACAACAACAACTCACTCTCTGCGTGAGTTTTAATAATATCCGAATCATGACAATTACCCAAACACTTTACAGTGCAGTTAAAACATCTTGTTATACACAGAGAAGTGCATCTATCTAACAAAGTAAGTTTACATTGTTTTTGTCTTCTTGCTCTCAAGCAGCCTGCTAAACTGATATCTGGATTTCAATCATTTCATTTAATTGGCAGATCTGGAGTACTTTTCAAGTAAAGAAAGACATCAATATTCATGCCATTGCATTAGATCTTTCATCAGACAGAAAACACTCAAGTCATAACTAAAATAAAAGCTCTCTTAGTGGTCATGTTAGGCCTTTGCCTCAATACAACATTATATTTGTACCTTTCTCAAAACTACATGAATCAGAATAAACAAGAAAGTAGAAAACCAAACCTGAATTTACAATCATCTTTCATTTCAGACATTGTCATGCGCCTCGTGAAAAAGACAGCAGTTCCCTCCCGTTTCAGCCACAAGCCCCAAGATGGTGAAAAGAGAAAGCGAACTTCTGGACTTCCGTTGACGGCTTTGAAGTCAAAGCCGGCAGATACACTGGCTCTGTACATTTGGAAGTATATCTAGGTGCAGAAGGAGTTTGTGTTATCGTTTCCATAGGAGGATTCCGGTAAGTGGATCTTAGTTATATGTGGAATTTTCTCTAAAGCGTTCGACTGCTCTTTTTGCCTATTCTGCGCTTCTGTTTGTCGTGCTCAGCTCACTTATCAAATTTTAGCTGTGCAAGATGGCGGATTCTAACACGGCGAGCGGGGCTAGTGCGGATATAACTTGGCGCGGGGCGTTCTTTATCTTGCACTCAACCATTGCCCCTCCAGATGGTAGTTTAATTAAGGGACTAGACTTGTGTAGAGCCCTTGAGGCTACGACAGGTCCTCAAGGCATTGAGGGGGCTCAGAAGATTGGGGATTTATGGAGGATTTATGTAAAAGGGGCGGGGGCTAGACAAAAATTGCTTACTCAAGGGATTATCTTCATGGGCCAATCGGTGTCACTATTGGCAAGAAATCCCTTTGCGTTCTCGGATACAGGACGAAGCACTACGAAGATTATTATCGGAGGTATACCTCTGTCAGTAAGTAACGAGGAGATAGAGAAGGCGTTAACTGTCAAACCGCTCACGGAGTATGTCGTGTCGAGGACAACAACGCTCACACAGCCTACAGAACAAAAGAGCCGGCGACACAATTGATTCACCAAATGAAAAAGTGAGGAGACAGGAGGAGGAGGAAACAGAAGGCTGCGAGCACAGCCAACAGGGAAAGGAAACCTAATTTGAATCCCCCTCGTGTGTGACCACCGGGAAACGACAAGGACCGATAAAGGACTACGCTTTCAGAAAAACCCCCATGCTTGTATTGTCTCTGAACTGCAGATTAAACGTATATTTATTTTTTTAAAATGCAGAAAGTACGATATCGCATGTTTACAACAAACGCATGTTACAGATGAACAGGGAGAGGAGTGGAAGAAAGAATGGGGAGGAGAGATGTTCTATTCCGCTGGTACAAACAAAAGTAAAGGCCAAATCATACTCATCAATAAAAATCTTAGTTTCGAAGAAATCAGACTGGTGTAGTCATCAGCGCGGGTTTTAGGTATCAATATTAAAATACGGGGATCAGAATTTTCCATCTTCAACATATATGGCCCAGTAATGAAAGCAGAAAAAGCATCGTTTATCTCAGCTGACCCAAACACTGTCTTTATATAATAATAAGATAATATGTGGAGATTTTAATATCGTTCGGGATAATAACCTAGATATTGTAGCTGGAGAGCCACATGATCGAAAAGAAATTCTCGAGCTGCAAAAAATGACTGACATGCTAGACTTGTTCGACGCGTGGCGTTGCTACCATGGGACCGAAAAGGATTACACTTGGGCCAGAAAAACACCTTTTATAGCTAGAAGGTTAGATTACATATTTTGTGATAACAACCTATTAGCCCACATCGAAAATGCTTATCATGAAATTGTTACACTCAGCGACCACAAAGGGGTCATAGCAAAAATATGTACTGCTTCATTTAAAAAAAGGACCATCAATCTGGAAATTTAACAACTCACTGCTGGAAGATGATAATTTCATTCTGGAAATGAACATGCTCATTGACGTTTTTATTCGGGACAACTTAGAGCTTGAACCGACTGTTAAATGGGAACTTTTAAAAACTGAAATGAAATCTTTCTGCATACAATATTCGAAAACAAAGACCCAGCTCAGGAAAAATAAAGAACGAGATTTAGAACTAGATATTGAAAGGGTAAATAAGCAGCTACTCGCAGAACCGAGTAATGAAAACCTACAAAAAGAAATGGCAATCTTAAAACAGAACTTAGAAGTATTTCTGTTATACAAAGCAAGGGGGGCTCAGATAAGATCGAGAGTTAAGTGGATAGAGGAGGGCGAAAAGAACACAAAATACTTCCTATCATTAGGAAAGAGAAAGGGGACTGCAAACACTATATATGAACTAAGGGTGAATGATAACGCCTTCAAAAAGCCATTAGAAATATTGAATCAGATTCGACAGTTTTTTGAAAACTTGTATAAGAAAGAGAGTGCAGAAACCGATGTAAAGTCATTATTGAATAGGTATTTAGAAAATATCGAATACCCAGTATTAGATGAAAGCGAAAAAGAAATAATGGAAGATAAGATTACAGTAGAAGAACTTGGATACGCACTATCTAAACTTAATAATGAGTCAGCACCTGGGAGTGATGGACTGACGACTCCCTTCTATAAGTGTTTCTGGGGACGACTGAAGACATTGTTGTGGGAAAGTCTGTCCGACTCAGTGATAAAGGGAGAGCTTACAACAACGCAAAAAAGGGGCGTATTTACACTGCTGCATAAGGGAAACAACTTAGAGAGAAATAATATAAATAATTGGAGACCAGTGAGTCTTACTAATACAGATTATAAAATTTTCTCTAAATGGTTAGCGCTGAAACTTCAAAGGGTTATGGAGAAACTTATACATAATAATCAGTTGGGTTTTATCAAAGGCAAATCGATCTCAAATTTGATTCGTACTATAGATGATTGTATGACCTTATTAAGGAAGGAGGAAGGTGGGGCAGGTATCTTAGTCTCGCTAGATTTCCAAAAGGCGTTCGATAGTATTGATAAAAAATCAATCATATATGCACTTGAAGCTTTCAATTTTGGCAATAACTTTATTCAATATATTAAAACATTGATACTAAATACTGAAAGTTGTGTAAAAAATGGAGGCTGGGTCTCAAACTGGTTTAAAACGGAACGCGGAGTGAGGCAAGGCTGTTGTGTCAGCCCTCTACTTTTTATTTTAGTGGCAGAAATTATGGCCATTAAGGTAAGATATAATTCGCATATAAAATGCATACAATTAAAAAACACCCTGGATAATAAATTATACCAATACGCAGATGATGAAACATTGATGTTAAACCACACTAATGATTTGAGAGAAGATCTTAGAGACATCGAAACATTCGGGGAATTCTCAGGGTTGAAATTAAATAAAAACAAATGCAAGGGGATGGAAATAGGTGATAGGATTGTGGGAACCTGTGATGTGGGAATATCGTGGCTTAAGAAAGGACATAATATGAAAATACTGGGCACTTATTTTAATGCTGATCAAGAAATATCATGCATAGAAGAGAAATGGAATGAAAGGATAAGAAAAATTGAAGAAATCATTCAAAGATGGAAAAGACGTAATTTACCATGTTATGGTAAAATAACTGTGGTAAAGAGCCTTCTATTGTCACATTTGAGCTATATAATACAGTCCCTGAGTTTACCGCAAAATATATTACTAATAATGAAGATTGCAAGAAATAGATACTAAGATATTTAAATTCATTTGGCAGAAAAAATATTCAAATAAGAAAGCATTTGAGAAGGTAAAAAGAACTGTAATTTGCAAAGAATTCTCTAAAGGAAGTTTAGGTATGACTAGTTTAAAGGATCAGCAGAAAGTGTTTCTAATGAAGTGGATGAAAGGGGTGACATCGAAAAGTAATAGAATGAATGAAGGCCGTTTAAATACTTCTGAACACTTTTTCTCACAATTGGGAGGGAGCAAATACTTCGTAGAAGGTAATTTAAGCATCAAACATAAGGTAAAAATAAATACTATCGCATCTTTATTCTGGAGAACCGTAGCTAGTACCTGGACAGAGGCCAAGGATACAAAAGTAGTAGAATACGATATGGATAACCTCTCACAACAAGATTTATTAAATCAAACTTTATTTAGTAATACATTGTCTCAATACAAAAGAAAACTCCTTTTTTTCCCAAAATGGGTTGAAGCAAATATTAGATATGTACATGACATATGGAATGAGGAAGGGGTAATTAGAAGGGAGATAATACAGGAAAAGACAGGAAATTATCCAGGACTAATGTTTGAATATAATGCAATGGCAAATGCCTTTACAGAAAACCAGAGGAAATTATTAAAAAGAGTCACAAGGGACATGATTAAGGAAGCAATAGAGATATCCCGTCAGCTGCCTGAGCATGTAGAATCTTTCTTTGCCAAAACTAATAAGCAGATACGAAATTCGTTTTTAAACACGAGAGATGGCACTATTTGTGGAGTGAGCTTTTTGAAAAGAAAGATGGATATAGATATAACAAAATATTTTATGATAGCAAAAAATGCATCTCGTGATAGTAGACTTAGGCTTCTTCACTTCAAATTAATACATAATATCTATCCCACCAACATACTACTTACACGAATAGGAATACAATCATCGGAAAAACTGTGCATATTGTAATGAAAGAGACTATATAGAACATTTCTTCTATCATTGTAAGAAAGTCAGAGAATTTTGGTGTCATATTGGCCAGATCATCTTCATGAAAACAGGCTGTAAATTAGACATGGACGAAGTGACAGCACTCTTTGGGATAGTTAAAGAAGACCATAACGAATGTACAAGTAAGAGGATAAATATTATAAATCACATTATACTAATAGCCAAATTATGTATAAGTAAGATGAAATATGGAACCATGAATAACCTTTTCCACATCTTCGAAATAGAATGGCAGAATAGGGAGCATTTAATGGAATAGCTATTTTGTACAGACAAGTTGTTTTTGATTGTTGGTGTGCCATGAGAAGTTTTGGTACCCATAACTCAACTTGGGTTTCATCAGACTGATGTCATTTGATATGACCGGATAATCAGCCACCAGTATCGAGAAAGTGATCATCGTCTATGGCATATTAAAAAGTTGTGTCTTTGCAGAGAGTTAATAGAGAAAATGTAGATGGCGGATGAAAGTGAAATAAAAGCAAAAAAAAAAAAAGGGCAATGACGAAAGGTAAAAAATGCGAAACCAATTACATTCCATAGTGCATGAAGTAAAGTTAGATTAAATACAGGTGCTCCTATTGTTATTATGATACTGATAGCTTAGACAATATTAAACACCTTTTTTTTCTGTCTCTGTGTCATTGCATCTTTACCAGTAATTCATACACCGCAATTTTTCCCTCTTGACCAGTTTTTTGAAAAGGACAGTTATTATCGTTATTGTTTTTTTTTTATGTCATCATGTTCGATTTTGTTTAAACAGTTAATTTCTCTGAATGTTCAGAGTTAGAGTTTAGGATTTGTTGAGACTAGGACTATTTTCCCTTTTCCTGAATTACAAACTCGTCAGATGGTAATGAAAAAACCTAAAGGGTTCGAGAACAGCCGACTACAAAGTATTCAGTACAGGACACTACTAAAATACATGGCAGACGCCCATTGGGTTTGATCTCTCTTTTACCTAGGAATATTCTTATTTCTGTATTTTATTTAATCTTATCTACTTTTTGAATTGCTAGACTATTTAATATTATCTACTTTTTCAATTGCTAGACTTGCAGAAAAAAAAAAAACACTTTATAATAATCTGAGCAAACTTAATAGCAATATCTAATTTCTGAGTCATGCACAGAATGAATGCATTAAAATTCGCATTTCAATCTGAGCCCCCCCCCCCCCAAAAAAGAGAAAAAAAAAAAAAAAAAGCGAACTTCTGAAACCAAATTTACTACACAGGATCTCACATATCATGATATTGATAATCTATTATTCAGAACAAGAGGGGCTACAGGTCAGGTGCACTCGGCTTGAAAATGCCAATGGCATGTTGGAACAAAAAGTAGAACAGCCCATGCGTTTCACCTTTGAGACTCTGCCACCAGAACAAATGAAGCGAGTCAAGTTACCGGTTTCACTTCATCTACTGTTCAAACCATGTTTTCTTTTTTCACTTTACAAACTGTCTTATCTGATAGGAAAAATGCTGCACTCACACCAATGACTGTTTTCTTCACGACCTTTTTAAGACTGAGACAAGGTTTGAGTGAAAGTATGCTTGCTCAGTTACTTGATGTTAGTATAACCACAATCTGAAATAATTTGAATGACTGCATTGATGCAATTTATCACAAAGGCAAAGCAGTCTCCATCTGGCCTTCAAAGCACACCATACAGTCTTTCATGCCCCTGCATTTTAAAATGTTTTATCCATCTTGTCGAGTTATCATCGACTGTACACATTTTTTTTTACAGAAACCATCAAAACCTGAACTTCAGCAAACAAGCTGAAGTAACTATAAAAACCATGATACCTACAAGTCTCTCATTGGCACTGCACCTAGTGGTGCTGTGAATTTTATATCTGACCTTTGGAATAGCAGTGTAAGTGACAAGGAACTAACTCTGAAATGTGGTTTAATGGACAAGCTGGAAGCTGGTGATTTGGTGTTAGCAGTAGCTGACAGAGGATTCACAGTGCTTGAATCAGAGTTTGAAAAAAGGGGTATAAGATTATAAACTGCATTCTTTTTGTCAATTAAACAACAATTTGAGCTTGATGAAAGATCAGAGAATAAGAAAATTTCACATCACAATGTCCATGTAGAAAGAGCTATTGGAAGCATCAAAAACTTTCAAATTCTAAATGGCATTATTCCAACCTCCCTAAAATCCATCAATAAAATTCATTTCATTTGTGCTTTCCTAACCATTGTTTCAGGGGAACCCTTGATTCAGTCCCACAGAGTAACTTTGGAAGAACATTTGACTCAGATCTTTCATCATTATTTATTATGTCTTCAAAATGCTGTAAAGTGTAAGGCCCTGAGCACAAATCTTGTGTTTTCTTTGTTGAATTTCAACAATCATTGCTCTGTATGATATTAAGACGACACTGGTTCAGCAGTGTTCAAGTCATATAAATTCTGCTACCTTCAAATGTAATATGTTACAGTGTGTAAAAAAAAATAGGTTGAAACATAAATGGGCAAAATGAGAAAAAAAATGAGTTACGGAATGAATACAAGTCAGTTTTTAAGAAAGAATAAATAAAATTACAATTTAAATAGGTAAACTTGGCAAACTAAAATATAAAAATCAAATTTCTGACTCAAGGGAACTTTCGAACTGTATGAGCAAATTATTTTCATAAATTTACACATAATTATGCTTTCTCTTTCTATTCTGAATGTATGACCATTGATATTATAATTTATTGTTTCTTACTATTCCCTGTTCATTTTTCAGCTGAGTTAGTCATTGCTGCAAAATAAACAATTTTGTTCATTTCAAATTCATGTTCATGTCATATTATTTCGGTAGCCACTAGACATTACCTTCTAAATCATTACAGATATCAAGAGGACACATTTTCCCAGAATGCACTCAAATCACCCAATCAATAATGCATTAAGAGGCATATTCATATAATTATACTACATTCTCCAAGGCAATCATGTTCATAGATTAGAAACCATATCAATTTTATCATACAATATACTTAACTCAATCCAAGTAAGCAGCTGGAGATGAGAACTGACATTTGAGGTGAAAAAAATAACACAGTTGAACTGGTAGTTTTAATTTATATAATAATACTGGCCTCATCGACAGTCAGACACCAATTCTTCCCTTCTTCAAACAAACTGTGGAAGGAAATAATTGAAATAAAATTGCTTCAGCTTCTCAAGGATTGGTTTCCAGCTCTCATAATCAAACATTACTACATGTATTTCCATGTGCAAAGGCTTCAGCTGATGATGCATCAAAACAAACAAACATGTTGACACATTAACACAAAGTGCTGACCCTGAATTTGTAAATAATATCTATGGTATTTCTTGAGTTTGAAAACATCAGAGTCTGCAATGTATGACAGACGAAAATCTTTCCTCTCCTCACACAGCTTCCTTAAATCAACATCAAGATTTTTATTGTAAACACATTTGATCTCTACAATCATGGGGTATCATCATTATGGAGATAGCCATCAGGGGAGGCAGCAAATATACGGATGTGTCTGACTGACAATGAGACCTGTGCTCCTAAATGTATGGTTCCTGAACTTGAACCGCAAAACATTCTTAATGGGGGGCTCATTTAAGCGCCCAAACTGAATAGGCTTAGTGCCACTTAAGTCTCATCCTGGTTTTGAAAGCTCCTAGGCCAACTTCAAAAAGTCCCCTTGCCTGTAGACCACACGATGTAAAGTCGATGCTGTCAACCTTTTCAGCCTTTCGGGAGGCATTGTTGAAAATTCAAGAGCCAATATTTCAGCGAGACTCATTTTAATGTGTTTCTGGTAATACAGGATAACATCCAGGGACAGGGACTCAACTGTCCTGCCTGCAATATCCCCTTCATCTTCGGCTGGGACTGGGAGTGGTGATGTGCTGCTGTAAAATATTTCGTCTACTGCAAGGGATGGAGACGACTCCCCATACAGTCCATGGTGTTCACAGCACAGTCAAACGATGGCTCAGATTCTGTGTACACATCTTTCACTTTCATTATCGGCACAGGGGTGGGTTTGGGCTGATGCCACTGTTGCAGCTTTTCAGTAGGGATTTTGTATAGCTGCAGCCTGCTGTAGTCTTATAAGGCTACCAGTAAACCAAAGACATGCTTGCAGCAGGCCGGTTGCTTCCCACCCGGGCATTTTCACTCTGCATTAGTGACCTGTTATAAACAATATTGAAAGAAATAGGTTATTACATGGGAGAAAGAAATCACAGCTGAACAGCCAGAATGGAAAAACTAGTTTGAAATCTGTAGCCAAAATGACATTTCAGATAATTTAGAATAATCCCATAGATCATGAATGCGGTATGACTTTTTTTCATTAATTTATGAAGGACAGGCACTGTGTACCATTCTCATGGATTGTCTGCTGGCTATCATTAGTATCAATGATCTTTTACCATGTGTCAGGGTTTAAGTAATATAAATGCCGTGCTGGGTCACGACTTGTAAGGACTTGATTTTTCACGGTCTCGTTGATTATAACCAGCTTAATTTTGTCCTTGAACTGTTCTCGTGAACAGTTTGTTTTTGAAACACTTTTTTCTTAGAGATGGAAAGAAAGTGGGGCGAGATAGAATAAATGGATAAGTTAGGAGTGACAGTGCAATTCTCGACCCCGTGATTTTGATGAACACTTAGAAGGGAAGAGAAGGGGTGAATAAGGATAGATAGTTTAAGACGCTTAGTCGCGTTCAGAAATTCGTACATAAAATGTAGAAAGCACGAGGGTTTGAAGATTTCAGTAATTGTTTTGACATTTTAAATTGACCTTGTCTGTTTTTAGTACAAGGCCGTGACCAACTCCCACGTAGAATATATTAATACTGCGAGATGAGCTCGCATGGATGCACCAATCAAATCTAGGGATTTGGACGGTAATTTGCAGGTGGCTGCACAGTATAAAAGTGTAGCCATACCTATGTCCATTACTCCATACAGAAAATTCCAATCTGTGCAGGCGTCGGCACGATTCTGCCTGAAGAATCATAAGTCTGTTCGATTCATGTCTAGTCCACTATAGACATTGAGATGAAGCCATATGCTTGAATGAGATATGCCCACTGCTATTGTCTACTGTTCCCTGGTTTTTCTAATACCAGGGACCAAGTGTAAGTGTTTGTCCTTTGATGATTCAACAATGAACGAGGAGCTGAACATAATTTATCCAGTAGGACAGGATTGCCGCATATGCTAGGAGTGCTACCCAAGAATGCAAGACAAAGATTTATATTGACTTGCAACTAGTATGAATGTTTGGCATACACATCTGTGAATTGGGATTGATTTGTCTGGATGAGGCTGGGGATTGCCAGCCCATCCTAGAGTAGATCCAATAGACTTAACTACGTCAGTTTATATTGACGAGCTTGATCCATTATAAGCGGTAGGCACAAATAGCTGAGATGACATCGTCGCCAGAGACATTAGTACATTGCTTGATAGATAGTAGGCAGACTATATCTGAGAGATAGATAATTAATACTTAAATTGTTAGTGAGTCAGAATTATCATACTATTATAGGAATCTAGAGAAGACTTCTAGTGACATATTATTGAATTTAGATTTGATGCTGCTGATGTTGTCTTTACTATGTAATAGATCTAGACCAAAATTGTTAGGGTAATTAATGTAATTAAATTTGTGGCCCTGCAGGTCTGTTTATGAAACTTATTCAGATTGTTCTTAGTGTGTGGCATGGTACGAAAGAGTAAATAGTAAATACCTCTCGATTTAAAATGCAGTCATAATTCCATCATTGAGAAGACCCTCTTCATAACAGCTAGCGGGCACTACCACCCAGTACCAGATTTGTAACACCATGGATTTTGGATATAAAACATTCTGGCTGATAACCTTTAGATATGGAGCTATGAAAATATTCTTTAAAATTGTATCAACTGATCTTCTACACTAGTTCCAAACATTCACAAACAATAACACACTTAACAGAAAACCAAGGTCATGTACATGACGTATGTGTTGTCTCGAGACCAACTACACAAGCACCTGACTGACGTTGTGCACACCTCATTGCTACTATTACTAAAATTATAAAGTATTTTTAAGCCTGCAGCCAAGAACAAATAATGATTCTTTTTTTAAAATATCTCTAAAATTGGGTCATCCCTGTTGCACACCTAATAATATTTTTAATAAGTATATATTGATTTTAATCTACAAATTTACTTTGCTACTTAATAGCAAAACCACAATTATACATGAACATGTAAATCAGTGAATAAATATGCTTTAAAATCAAACATTTCATTCTGTCCTCTGCCTCAAACTGTGGATCAGAAACAACATCTGAAGTTGATGACGATATTTAATAGGAGAATGCATAGAGGGCTTCCATAGCACAGAGTGTGTGTCACGAGCGAATGAGCGAGAGTTAATAAGTGCGGGGAAGGGGACTTGAAGCGTGCGTGTTGTGAGTGAGTTGAGGCTTAGACGAGGCAGGATCTGAGTAGTCAGATCACTGAAAGCCGAATAGTCCAAGGGGACAGACGTGAAGAAAGCACTCGGGAGATTGTTGTGTTTTCCAGTGATGACTGGTAGGTTGAACTATGATTGATAAGTATGATGACTGATGTACTATATTCTCCTATGGCCATGATGTAAATAAGTTATATGTGAGGAATGTGAAAGTCATTGATTACTGTGTATAGAGATGTGAGCAATGAGCGATAGATGTAAGTTAGGATCATGGATTCGTAGCGAGTCTGAGTACTGTGTAATACGGTGGAGGTGTGTTACCGTAGAGAAGTGCAGATGTGTGGTGAGTGAAATGTGGACTGTTGTGTGTACGCTTGATGGTTCGTAATGAGTGGTGAAGTGGATAGTAATTGTATGGTGTTATAGAGATGTAATGTTATTCTTATAGGTGTCGGGGTCGGGCAGTGAGGCACCCGTGGTGGAGAGACTAGGGCAGGGGATAGGCCAGCATAAGGAGATGCTTGGGTTGGGCAGAAGGCTACCCACAGGCCAGCTTGAGTGAAGCTGTCGCGCAGGATAGCGAGGGCACCTTACTCGTGGCAGTCTGGCCACAGGCAGGGTCGTATGAATTGAGACATTAGTGTGATATTGAGATATTAGTGTGATATTGAGATATTAGTGTGATATTGTGATATTGAGGTGATATTGAGATATTGAGGTTAGGTTGAGCAGGAGCCAGTAAGATAGGCCGCAAGTAGTACATACCTTGATGTGAGGCTGAGGCCGGAGCATATTTAGAAAAGTAACTATCGGGTTGTGGACCCGGAGAAAGAATGAATGTTGGGAATAATGACCATTGGGTGGTATTTGATTTGAATAATGTAACCTATGTAATTGCACGTATATCTTTATCTTTATGTATAATAAATGTGTGAGCCTGTTTGGTTGTTCTGTTAAGTGTTATACTTGTCTGTTCGTGATTGTCGTCCTGTCATAATCAGTTCATCTCCTAGTCTGGGATTTGTTACAGTGTGATTACATGAATTGCAGGGAATATTTCAGCTGCCTCGCTGTTAACTTCATAGTACATGTAATAGGAAGCTTTTACAGAGAATTACTCCATTCAACAAGACACAAAACTGATTGATTTCAAACTCAAAGCCAAAAGCTCCTCCCCAGAAATCATTTTAATATGACACACTCATATCTCCGATAAAAATAAAATGCACAACGAACTCTAAATCTTAACAATGTGTACATTGCATCCTGTTAGTATCAGCTTACACTTACAGTAGTTACAGCCCTACAGTGGGCGCATACAGTAGCCTTGAGTAGTCTAACGCTGCCTACAGACAGGCCATCTAAATCGAATGAGCCAAACTCCATCATCATCAGTCTGGGTTATATTTTACAAAGTGATGGTTGAAATCTATAGCCTGGCATGTACAATTTCACTTATTATTTAAAATCAGTAGCAGTCAGTAGCAATGGCCTACTTATATATCGATCTAGATGTTGTGTCTGTGCAGAGACAAACTCCATGCATGTAGATCTAGATACCTAGATCTATCATCTAGATTCTAGATCTAGATCTATGTAATGTCATTAATTTAGGCTAGCCACATGCACATGTGTTCTGCATGATGCCGTTATTCATAGCTGTGACACAGTTTACAAAAATATTGTAGCCTACTTAGATCCAGTGCTAGTCTAGATTTACTTACAGTGTTGTTTTCAATCCATACAGTCACGTCATATGCCTCCCTTTTCTTCATCTGTCTTCACTCGACTGGAGACTGTGAAGCCTTGGGCTTGGTTGACTTTGGCTTGGAATTTTATATCAGTGACAAAACGATACTGAACGGCATTCTGTCTTTCCTCGGTTCATGATTATAGTTATTATCACATTTGTGTTAAACATTCAACAGATCGCAAAAATCGATAATGTTGACGATAGAGAAGTCGTGCAATTCAAGCGGAGCTTCGATCAGTCTTACATACTTCGCCATCTTTCTCACGTACGTGACTTCCTGTGCCAGCTGATTGGTTTCCTAAAATAAGTTTACAACACGTGGCAATGTTTACCTACTTTATTTTGATCACGCTCGCCTGCCCACTGTTGTCACAGAATTCACGCGGACGTTTCCCCTCTCTCTAAATCTATACTCTCTGATTACACCATTCTCACATGCTTTTGCCAAAGTGGATTACGCTCCCACACTGCGTGGATCTATGTGTGAAGACGATTCAAATGTTTTATTTTAGTTTATTTTAAAACTGAGTTAGAATCAGCCTGGCTGTTCCACCGATTCAAACTCAGAATAAAATATTAACTCAGAATAAAATATTAACTCAGAATAAAATATAGAAAATGACCCTTTTCTGTTTCCACATTAATTAATTTCCCTTCCTATTTACAATCGGCATTCACGCGAGTGTGTAGCATCTGCAAGCTATCCCTTGCCCTCCCCCGTTTTCGTGTTACACTGGTGAGCATGTGTTCATTTGACAACCGCCAGAGTGTACTGTACTCCGTGACCTGACCTTCTTTTCTAGTGAGTAGTTTTTTTCCTCGCTCGCTTGTTGTCAGGTGTTTTGACTCGTTAAGTAAATATTAGTATGTTCCCGAACATTCGATAACGTTGTGGAAACGAATGTTTACGCCAGATTTGGCCTTGAGTGATGTAACCTGATGACGTATTGATGCGTGATTGGTTAGTTTGTGCGAGGGCAAAGGTAACGTTTATTTCGGGAACTTTCTGTAGGGATGTTTATATATATAGAGCTGTGTGAGTGGTTGGGGTGTGAGTAAGTGAGTTTCCTTTTGTGTGGCGTAGATATTTAGTTTCGCTGGTGTCTTCCTAGTAATTTATTGTTCACTATACAGTTATTAAACTTTAGTATTATTTAATGTATCGTCGGATCTCGTGTTTATTTATTTTACAGCTGTAATAGTTTCGTTTTCTAAAGGGTTGTAGTTAGATCAACTAACTCCCCCCTACTATAACGTGCTAGAACAACCTCAGCTGTTTCAACACTTCTATGTTAGAAAGAAAAGTGAAATTAGAATCTTCTGTTCCAAATCATATAGCACCGAATCACTTTAGATCGGTCACTATTTTTATTCTCATTTCGGTTCTAATTCACTAATGAATCATGGCGAGGTTTAAGACAAACAAAGCGTTTATTCAAGCCCATCCCGCTTCCAATAATGCCCAGTCTCTCATATACACGCACTTCTTTTAGGCATGATCTTGCTTCAACAAAAGGGCGAATGGCGGTGAACTTTTTCGAGCGATGAAGAAATTTTGGTCATCGCGCTTATCATAAAACCTGTTTGAAGATGAAGGAAGACAGAGGGAGAAAAAAACATGTATGGGTGAGAGACGAGGTATCCTACCAAGCGGGTGGGCTTCGAATGAAGTGATGTACGACCTGTTTGTCCTAAACCCAGTCAGGAGTCATCAGTGAATTAAAACTGAAGTTAGAATAAAAATAGGAAACGATCCAAAGCGATTGGGTGCTAAAACTGAGTACACGCTTCTAATTTTTTATTTATTTTACTTTAGAACTGAATCATAATCATTGTCGCTGTTTCCACTATTCTAACTTAGAATGAAATATAGATTAGATCAGTTCCTGTTTCCACGTTTCTAATTTCACTTTCTAGTTAGAATCGGCATTCACCTGAGTTTCAACTGTTGTAATGCGGTTCTATAGTAGAAAAAAGAGTGAAATAAGAATCTTCCGTTCTAAATTTTTTTTTTAATCTCCGAATTACTTTACAACGATCCCTACTTTTATTTCAACTTCCGTTCTGGTTTATTGATGGATCAATGGCGTGGTTCAAGAAAGCAGCTAATTTATCACTTCATTTAAAGTCATTCCCGTTTTGTATGATGCCCCGTCTCTCACGTCACACATTTCTTTCAGTTGTTCTTTTCTTCCTTTGTCTTAGTCATGGTCAAGTAGGTTTGTGACAAGTGCGATGGCCAAAATTTAAGCTCCACCCGATTCACTGCTAACTGCCGTATTGTTGAAGTAAGATCAAGCCACACTGCGTTTTTGATCTCCAATGAAATTTTCGAGAGTATTAGAAAGGAAATTGGAAACGGACATTCATAATTCTGACTTAGAAAGGCGGCAACAATTCTAGAATGTGACATTAGGAACCATTTTGGGCACAGTTGAAACACAGAAGAAAATAGGAAATGGAATTTTAGAATACATCGACTCCCAAAACACGAAAAGGAAATTTCGAAACGTTAATAGAACCGCGTACACTAGAACGGAAGATTCCAGTTTCACCTTTTCTTTCTAATGTAGAATCTCATCAGAACCGTTGAAACACTCACGGGAATGCCGATTCTAAATAGAAAATGAAATTAGAAACATGGAAGCAGAAGCTGTACTTTTCGGTATTTTATTCTATGTTAGAATCTTCGAAACAGCGAGGCTGATTATTATTCAGTTCTAAAATAAAATCGAAAAAAAAAAATTAGAACCGTGAGTCTGGGTATGGACTATTTTATTTTACTTAAACTTTATGTGTGACAGAACTTTTGAGGTTAGTTATTTTTACTATCGGTCAGCCGCCAGGCGGTCTGATGACGAGTTGCCTTCTGTCATACATTTGTTTCATTTGAAAATACGAAATTATGCCATGCTAAAGCTGGTTACGAACGATGGGTAGACTCAGCTCGGCCAAGCTCATGCCTGTTACATTAGTCAAACCCCTCGGGGCGGGGTGGGTAGAGATATTTTTACTATTCCGTTCACTCGTCATTTTGTTCTTTAATGTTTCCAATAAACATTCAATGTTTTCTGTGAATACGACAGACAGGAAAGATTTGTTTAATAAGGCTACTTACTCGGGAGTCACTACCACATATTTCTTGCCCCACAAGTCAACGGGTATAGCCAGAAATATTGATGTGGTAGTGTCATCGTGATGTCCGGAGGCCAAGATCACCATCACGTCCACCGTGGACTCGACGCCCATTGATCCCTCAATCCGTACTTTGTTCTTGTCCAATTGCCACCTGATACAAAACCATAAAGAAAGGAAAACACCAATGTCATGACGTCTAGCGATAATTTTTTTTTTTTTTTTGAGGCAGTAAATGGGACTTTTCAAAAAATTGTAGTAATCGGTGTCCCTGACATTTTTTAAATTAGCAATTAAACACCTTGAAGGCAATTGTGATTTGGTCTGTGACAGTTACAACGCCATTTTTCTGATCATGCTTAAAATTTTATGCATGTGGACCGTAATTATATTGATGAAGATTTTGTAATTTGAAGAGATCGAGACATGCCAAAAATACATGTCCCTAAGAGTTTTCACGGATTTCAACGGTAAAAAATCATATTAAAAACTTATTTTTATTTCATCATTATCTTTGTGTGACAACATATTCTTTTCAGTTTCCTCTGAGTGATAACAATATTTCATTCTGACCTCATGTCTTTTCACAATGTTGATGCTTATCTGTGTCCCTCAGATTTCGTGTCTTCTCCGTTACCGTCAGGTTTTTGCACTCTGACATTCAAGAAATCGAACTCTAAGTGGCCGGCTTGATTTTTTTAGAGGTGTCGTTCATTGTTTTACCCCAAAACAATGAACACGGAAGGGTGCAGTGATGAACCAAACCGTCAGAGGGCCACAAAAAAGACAAGCAGGGTAAGTTTTCGATAAAGTCAACATACATTACCCTTATTTATACAACCTTCTTAAAGCGCAATATTATGGAATGATCACACGTGCTCAGCCATTTGGATTTATTTGTAGTGTTAGTAGGCAAAAAAAGGCAAGTAATTGTATTTGGTGCCAGTCAGTGAGTCACGATTATTTAAGGTAGGTGTTGGGTTTCAAATAGGTGAAAAATGAAGAATATCTCCATATTTCATTTTGTGCATAAAAGTATTCTCTATCCATTTCTGTACTAGAAAATGTCAAAATTATGTTAGTTCTCAAGTCTTAAAAATATTTAAATACATTTTTGAGCACCTGTGTGGGTATTTGTTTACTCCAGCAACGAATGTAAACAAAGGCCAGTTCTGGAGCCTTTATAATAATATTTACCTATTAAAAAGGCGAAATCTGGCATTTTTTCATTACTGCAAAGGGAAGACAAAGTTCAAGAGGTAGAGGGTGATGCGTACACCCCTGTGGGCCATGATTAGTGCCCAAATCACCCCAACACCAAAAACATGTACGTCTTTAATTGTTTTTTTTTGCGTTTTCCGAAACTCCACTTTTTGCGATGTGTTGCGTTCTTTCATGCATGATAACTCATTAATCGATTGTCCAAATGTTCTGCAATTTGGCATGCTTACTGCCTACATATTGTTGTTTAAAAATGTTTTTCCCCATATCCGTTACCGTCCCATTCCGTTACCGGAAGTAGAAACTAAACAGTAATGGAAAAGAACATAGGTAACGGAAAAGACAAAATAGTATCTTTTTGTGGCAACGGAAAAGAACTCCCGGTAACGGAAAAGAACTATAGTAGTGTGGCGTACATTAGTCAACTTGGCAGCCAATACCTGGCACAAATTTATGGTATAAAAGCTACACCACTTCCCTACCGAGACAGAGTTTGTGGGATACACGAGATAAGGTAACACGCTTTAATTGGTGACCCTGACGTGATCACGTACTCACGTACACACGGCGGCCATGTTGCAGGACGAAACTCAAGCGGGACAAAGTGCGTCGGTTGACACAGAGGCTAATATTTTTCCTCAAATTACAGCAGTGTCCGTCAAATTACCACCCTACTGGACACAGGACCCGCAGGTATGGTTTGCACAAGTGGAGAGTCAATTTTCGACGAGAAACATTTCCAAGGAACAAACGAAATATGACTACGTAGTAGCCGCGTTGCCGCAAGAAATAGCAATGGAAGTCAGGGACGTGATCATAAACCCTCCGCAAGACCACCCGTACGCCAAATTGAAGGAAAAGTTGCTCGATAGAACAACCGTGTCAGAGCAGAAACGGCTGCAAACACTGCTCACTACAATAGAGCTAGGAGACAGGAAACCGACACAGCTGTTGCGGGAAATGCAACGACTACTTGGCAGAACAGTCGGGCAGATAGATCAAGCCTTAGTGAGAGAGCTGTTTCTGCAGCGGATGCCGCAGTCCATTAGGCTCATCCTAGCTTCCACGGGAGCGACGGTATCACTCGAAACACAGGCCAGTCTGGCTGATAAAATGATGGAGGTTTCTCCTGGCACATCGATCAACAGTGTATCGGAGACATCTGCTTCTACCACTTCCGAAAACTACGTTTCTATCCAGAAACTGGAGCGAGATATGAGACAACTTTCCAATACGGTAGCTAAACTTTCTACTAAGGTAGATGAACTGATCAAATACCAGAAACACGTCCGTGCTCAATCAGATCGCAGGAGTAGGGAGAGATCTGGTAGTCACAATCGCGCCACCAACGCCGACAGAGACAAACAACCCTACAAGAATGGGCTCTGCTACTACCACTACAAATTCGGACAACAGGCCAACAAGTGCCAAGGCCCATGTGAGTTCAGGGAGCCGTTAAAAGACCAGGCCAGTTACTAGCGGCCAGTAACGCAGGCCAAATTCAGAAGAGCCGCCTATTATTCGTATTCGACCAGAACACAAATCGAAAATTTCTTGTGGACACCGGAGCTGAAGTAAGCGTAATCCCCCCAACGCACCTAGAAAAACGTTTACAACAAGTCAGGACACTACAGGCGGCAAACCATTCAACCATTGCAACTTTCGGCGAAAAATCGCTAACCCTGACGTTAGGCCTTCGCCGGAATTTTTCTTGGATCTTCACCATCGCAGACACAAAACATCCAATTTTGGGAGCCGATTTCTTGACACATTATAATCTATTGGTTGATGTCACACGTCAGAAGTTAATCGATGGAACTACCAAACTTTCCACCAGTGGTTCTTCGGTCATGGGTTCATCTCTCCAGCTCTCATTTTTCTGCAAAGCTTCCCAAGATAAGTATCAAAAGCTAATACAACAGCACCCATCACTGGTGAATAACAAATCATTTGAACTTTCAAATCATTCTGTGACACATAGGATTCAGACAGTAGGTCCACCTGTCAGCGCTCGCCCACGTAGATTAGCGCCAGAAAAGTTCAAAGCAGCTGAGAACGAGTTTGATCACATGTTACAAATGGGTATCATTAGACCTTCTTCTAGTAGTTGGGCTTCCCCACTACACATGGTCAAGAAGAAGGGTTCCACCGATTGGAGACCCACTGGTGACTACAGACAATTAAATGCAATCACAGTCCCGGACAGTTACCCAATACCACATATACAGGACTCTACTAGAAATCTAGAAGGAAAGACAATTTTCTCTAAGATTGATTTACAACGTGCGTATCATCAGATACCAGTGGAAGAAGAAGACATCTCAAAAACAGCAATAACAACCCCATTTGGACTGTTCGAATTTCTAAAAATGCCATTTGGTTTACGAAATGCAGCTCAAAGTTTCCAACGTTTCATAAATCATGTCACAAGGGACCTACCGTTTGTCTTCAGCTATATTGACGACATCCTAGTTGCGAGCAAGGACGAAGTAGAACACCTTAAACAATTGGAGCTACTTTTTACAAAGTTAGAAAGTTTCAACTTGATCATCAATGTCAACAAATGTCAGTTCGGACAAACAGAACTAATTTTCCTGGGACATCACGTTTCTAGAGAAGGTATCCGACCAACAGAAGAAAAGGTCAAAGCCATCAAGGACATGAAACTCCCAACAAGTCAGACGGAACTAAAACGGTTCCTAGGGATGGTAAATTACTATCATCGTTTCGTTCCTCACATGGCTGACATCCTGAAACCCCTGAACGACAAGTTGGACCAGAAAGAAAAGACGCTGTCCATGGATACCACAGCCCTCGAGGCTTTCGCTAAAGTGAAAGAAGAGCTTGCTGACGCCACCCTGTTGATTCACCCGCAGATAGATGCACCAACAAACATCGTCACGGACGCATCAGAATCGGCAGTAGGTGCGGTGCTACAGCAGTTCATCGACGGAAAATGGAAACCACTGACTTTCTTTTCCAGGAAGCTGAAATCAGCCGAAACCAGATACATCGCATTTGACAGAGAACTTCTTGCCATCTACCTGGCTATCAAACATTTCCTTTACTTCATAGAAGGTCGGAGGTTCTATGTTCTCACAGATCATCGCCCTCTCACGTTTGCCATCAAGAAAAAAGATACTTCAAAATCACCACGTCAAAACCGACACCCCTCCTTCATTAGCGAATTCTGTACGGACATTCGTTATATCAGGGGATCAGAAAATACGGTGGCAGACACGCTTTCACGCACTTCTGTTTCATCGCTTTCCATCGGCTCGTCTGTTAATTTGCCAGACATGGCGAAAGCACAAGACACGGACCCCGAACTGCAAGTTTTTAAAGATGCACACACAGAGACTGCCTTGAAACTGAAGTCTGTCATCATGCCAGATGGAACATCAATCTACTGTGACATTTCGACAGGAACTACAAGACCATTCGTTCCAGAAGAGTACCGCCGTCAAGTATTCCAGGCAATACATTCCTTGTCGCACCCTGGCATACGTGCAACTCAGAAACTCGTTACATCACGCTACGTTTGGCCTTCGGTCAACACAAATATACGAACATGGACAAGAGCTTGTCCCCAGTGCCAGAAAAATAAGACGCATAGACACAACAGAGCTACTTTTCAACCTTTCGAGAATCCAGACGTTCGCTTTAGTCGGGTACATATCGACCTGGTGGGACCCCTACCCACTTCGGACTCGTGTACTTACCTCCTTACCTGCATAGACAGATTCACAAGATGGCCAAAGGCTATTCCAATCACGAACATCACTGCAGAGACGGTAGCCAAAGCCTTTGTGCAGGGATGGGTATCGCGCTTCGGAGTACCACATACGATCACAACTGATCAAGGACGGCAATTCGAATCGAATCTCTGGTACAGTCTGATGAAAATTCTTGGCACTCATAGACTTCGTACCTCCAGCTATCACCCCATTTCAAATGGCATTATCGAACGGTTTCACCGTCACCTCAAAGGAGCACTCAAGTGCCATGAAACTGACAAATGGACCGAAACTCTCCCACTCGTCCTACTTGGAATCCGAACCACCCTAAAGGAAGACCTACAATGTTCTGCAGCGGAGTTGGTTTATGGTTCTACAATGAGAGTCCCCGGAGATTTCGTTCAGACATCTCCAGAACCAGTTGAAGACCCAACATCATATGTTAGCAGACTGCGACATCACATGAACCGCATCACTGCCACCCCCACTAGAGTACAACAGCGCAACAGTCATATTGACTACAGCCTGCCGCAAGCAACACATGTCTACGTAAGGCACGACGCTGTAAGAAAACCTCTTCAACCCACCTACGACGGTCCGTTTCTCGTACTACCGAGAAATAAGAAATGTTATAAACTTTCTCGAAATGGACGCGCAGAGTTCGTTTCCATTGACCGACTCAAAGCCGCTTACACAGAGCGACAGCAACCCCTAGCGGAAACCAAACGTTCCACGCACGCTAGTGGCCACCCACAACAACCGGCATCAACTACAATATGTACCGACAAAAACATTCGACAGCAGCAAAACGTCACACAGCGAGGACGACAAGTCCGTTTTCCCAAACGACTCCTGCAAGATTACGTTATTCCATAACTAGAGGGGGAGTATTGTGGCGTACATTAGTCAACTTGGCAGCCAATACCTGGCACAAATTTATGGTATAAAAGCTACACCACTTCCCTACCGAGACAGAGTTTGTGGGATACACGAGATAAGGTAACACGCTTTAGTAGCATTAGTTTCAATCCATGTAGTGAAAGATATGTATAATGTAAGTGAATTAGACCTAAACATTTAATGCAGCAGAATTCACTTTGTTGTATTTCTTTACACAACACTGGCTTGGTAACGGAAAAGAATGTTTAGTAACGGAAAAGAACGGGTATTTGTTTTGGATCTATACATAGATCTAATGTCGCATTATTTCATGAAGAATGTGATCAGCAGTAACAAACATAGCACGAAAATTCAACGCTGTGAGCATATTTGTGTTAGATCTTTAGAAAAAATCATTTGGTAACGGCAGAGCATGGCAAGTAACGAAGAGAAGAATTTGTAGCGGAAAAGAAAATGAGAACATTTGTTTTGGATCTACAATACATAATGTAATGATGTCACAATATTTTGTGGAAAATGTCAACAGTGGTAAGAAATTGAACATAAAGATATCATGTTGTGGACTTATTTGTGTTAGATATATTTATAAACAAAAACATTTCGGCAAAGGAAAAAGAGTGACATGTAATCAGGCCTCTTTTTCTTTCCCTCTCTTACCACCACACCCCCTTCCCTTTACATAGCCCATTGCAGGCTCAGATTAGGTCTACTATCGTAAGTAAATCCGTGTACTTTCCCCTTTCCATCTCCCTGAAACACTGTCAATCTGTCTCCTAAGCTTATTTTTCTGTCTGTCTCTGCCCTCTCCCTCTCTCTTCTCTCCCCTCTCTCTCCCTCTCTCTCTCTTCCTCCCTCCCCCTCTCTCATATTAATATCATCCGTCTTTTAAGTGATAGCATCTTGATTTCTGCTTGTCAATTGTGTCTGTTTGTATGGCGCACATTCATATTTATGCATTTTGTACCACTGTCTTTGCTTCACAGAAACCAAAGGGAAAAGCTTTGACACGCGCTGAAAAAATGCGGCGATATAGAGAGAAATTAAGCCTTGACCCAATGCTCAAGGAGGCATCTTTGGTGAAAGACCGCCAGAGGAAAAAAGGACAGTACAAGACTAAGTCAGATGAGCGAAAAAGAACATAGACTAGCAAAACGAAGATGGAAGGCAGCAAAGAAGAAGTAACGGACCAAGGCTACATCAAAATACTCAAGACCAAAAAAGCAATCCTTACTGAGAGCTGCAGACGAGAATAGGGCTCTGCACAGTGAATTGGAGTTGAAAAGAGCAGAACGTTTGAAAGCACTGTACAAGAAAAGAGTTCAACAATTAACTCCTAAACCCAAGAGGCTGTCACCCCGAAAAGTAAGACAAGACAATTGTTAAGTCATTTCACAGCAATGATGTCTCCGAAATGTCCTGTCAAGAGCTTCAAAAGTTGCAGAAAAAGCAATGGAAAACATTATATTTATTCAACTAAAACATGGACCGATTCTTCAGAAGTATGGGTTTCTGATGAAATTCAGGAAAGATTTTGGCGTATCCAATCCTCATCATTATGAAAAGAAAGAAACAGTATCCTCTGTACACAGAAAATTTGTTTCTGACTTTTTCGTCCGAAATGACGTTTCCGGAATTCAAGCAGGGAAAAAAATCACCGGGACAAGAAAAGGGGTCAAGAAACAAAAGAGACTTGAATGACACTTTGCACTTTTACCAGAGTACTCAGGTCTTGAAATTGAAATGAGACCTTTTTTTATTATCTAACATTTTATTCATTCAGGAAGTTGGTCAGCTTTCATGCAATCAGGAAGAAGATCCGCTTGAAAATCTTCGAATTTCAGGTGTTTAAAAAATTCTTTTCTTGTAGGGCAAGATTTCTGATGAGAAAAGCTGTCTAATCATAATGTGCACAATAAAAGTTAAGAGATCTTAATTACCTGCTTTCATTTAAAGCTCTTGGGGCATTAATACTTTTTACATTAAAACTGTTCAGACATGCAAGGATATTGAATTTTGTGTTTTTTATGTATCATAATAACATATCTCCATTTATTGTTTATGGCAGGAAACCTGTGCTGAACTCCTTTGTGTATTTTTCTTGTACTACTCTTTTGCTGGTTTTCATAGACCAGCGAGATTGAGCCACATTTTAATGATTACATTTAAACATCTCTCTTTTAATCGCATGTTTTGTACTATGATTTCTGTCAGTCGCATGATATTGTGAATTGCTTTTTTTTTTTAATGTGTGTCAGTTTGATTAGTTTGAAGTAAAACTGCTAAATGCAATTAAACAGATTTGATGAATTGCCACTGAGATGTCTTTGTTACTCTTTTCCGTTACTATTTTTGCTCTCCGTTACCAATGTTTCTTTTCCGTTACCAATTTTCCCCTCCGTTGCCAACTACCTTATGCAGCCTTGCCTACAACCTGTTGTTTCCTGAATCCAACTGACGGACTCAGACATTCAATCATTATACATAAAGTTGATTTGAACAATATCCTTTGCGGCAATGCTGTTTTGTCGGAAACAATAATGGTTCAGAATTTCAATTTTTCAAAATTTCAATCACCAAAAGCATCATACTAACATGTAATTTAGAAACAAAAATCGGAAGCACAATTATTTAGCTCGCTGTGATCCAAACTAACTGTGAACATTGAGATGAAGTCAAATTCTGTGTATAAAGTTGATTGTGCTGCCAAAAAAGTTTTGGTAACGGAAAAGACAATGCGACAGGGGTTACCTCTGAGAAATTTAGCATATCTCCTTTATCGACAGCAATAAAGCTCAAATTTTCTGAATTGTGGCTTTGGAGATACACACAATTCATCAGTCAAAAGTTTGAAACTCTGGCTCAAAGTTGATTTTTGCAAAAATGCCGGATCAAGATTACTACATTTTTTTTTAATAGTCCCATATACAACGGTCACTTTGTGCCTTTTACGGCCTGTCGGGTACTTTATTCATGTTTCCTATTCAGAGCTTCTAGAATTCACAAAAAGAATTTAAATATTTCCACCCTGATTTTATTACATTGGTAACATTCTCAAAAGTTCTTTTATATAGATCTGCAAAGAATTTTGTAAATGTGTCAGTTCTTAATTTTTTTTAAAAACTAAGTTATACATCTTGGCCTCTTTCAGAAAGGACACGATGCACTTTGGGTCCACGTTAGAAAACAATTCTTTCACGGATCCGCAGGCATTGTGTCTTCTTCTGATATACATGTTAAAGAACAAGACGAAAGAGACATGGGACAAAAGACAAAGCAAGAGAGGACACCACCTGTCACCCACAAGCCTCCGAGATCTAGCAGCCTATGAGGGACACCCCATCTTTGTTGGGGTTTCACCTCTTGCAGGTGTGGGTAGTGAACCTATTTATACTCATCCGGAACCACCCTTTGGTTAACGCTTTACGCATTATCATTGCTGCTTTCGAAGGTGTCAGGAAAAACGTGACTCAGATTTAATTTTTAGAGACTGTGGTTCTTAGTGTGTTCAGGCTCATTCCCCTGGTCTGTATACTTTGTCTGTACTCTTAAATTGTCGTGTCCGTATAAAATAACATTCAAATAAAAACGTTGATGCTGCCAAAATCGCTTTCGTAACTTGACTGTAGATAAATTGATTCATGCAAACCAAAGGCCTGGCTCAAACAAAATATTAGACGGATGGGCTGAGCTGAAATCGGAAGGAAAATATCACCACTGGTCAACAGCCAAAATGTATCGGAGACAAAACCAGCTAATCTTAACTAATTTTGGGTCGCTGATTACGAAAATCATATCGATGTTTAAATATCAGCTAAAGTTTTTGAGGTATAGGATTACCCCACTTCTCAATTTCCTCATAAATTACAGAAGAGTATGGCGCAATAACCAGCCTATATTGCATCATATATCACACTAGCCGACCCGCGCAAGATAAATCTTGCAAGATTTCCATGTACCAAACCCAACCGTATATCCAGGTCTGGGCTACATTAAATAAAACGGCATTGGATTCGATGCAACGACTAATACTGTAATAGAACTTACTGTTACACTACAATTTCATGTAGAAATACACAGATGTGATAACGTTGATTTTCGATCACCAATATGTAAAGTGGGGTCAAGGACGGAATTTCCAATTATGCTTTTCGATTCTACTCGGTGAAAATGCGTCTCTGCTTTTGCGGCTCAAAACATTTTAATATAAATAATAGTAAAGTCTGATGTTTGTTCAAAATGTCCACGTAACTCTTCGTCAAAAATTGATGCAATACACCAAGTTTCATAATTTGTTATGGCGTAGTAGCAAAGTTTTAGCTGCTTACAGGTTCACCCTCTAGCTTAATTATAGTAAGATCAGATCGTTCTTCCCGTTCATTGACAATGGTATCATTCTTCCGGTTCACTCAAAATGGTGAATTAAAATAGAATGACCTAATAAATTTATTTTGATAAATTCGGGGACGGGAGTTTTCGTATGTTTTATGTGACGAAAACCTGGGTATGTAGATACTGTCGATGTGTGTCAAATTTTAAGCGTGTGGGCTAAGTATTAACGGAGGAGTAGGCTAACATAGCCTCCAAAGTTCACTTTTATAATAATAGATGACCACATCAGTTGGCATCATCCTGAAATAAAGAATGTGATGCAACGTATTACAGCTGCATCACTCCGTATTAAATTTTGACTCAAGAGATTTCCTTTCAAGAGATAAATATTGTTTGAGGAGTGTCTGACACCTCCATTTTCAAGCGTCCAGTACCTCGACTGTGCTACCTCATCTGGCTAAACTGCCACGCGATTATCTAAATAATCCTGGTGATTTCTGTACGTCTGTGGAGCACCCAGTGACTCACTCCTAAACCGCAAAAAATGTCAAATGTCCTAAACAATTAAAAAATGCATATCATGTATATTTTGGCTGCATGTTGGGTGATCAAGACTAAACATGTGCTCCTCATACTTTTCTAGGCTTCCTGTTCAGGGAGTCTCAATCTGTGGATCTACGGCCGACAGAAATGCAGTGCCTACGAATAAGTGTTTAAAGACTTGCTTGAGAACCATCGTGAATTATGGTGCAACATGTTCCTGAAGATACATTTGCTTCATTCGCATTGGATTTTCCTCCTGTTAATTATGGGGAAGTGAGTGATGAGCACGGGGAAAGGTATTAAGACATCTTTAATATGAACAAGCGTTATCAGGGCAAATGGACACCATGTATGTTGGCAGACAATTGTAGGGCTGGGTTTAGGGGTGCTCCATAAGGGCAAAAGGGCCCCGCACCTGAGATGTACAAACTGAGTCAATTACAAATTCATGTTTTTCAGCCTGTTTATGGTTACATTCACATTCGGTGTCACGAGTGGAGTGAGTGCAATTAAGGGGATTGCTACAGAGCGGGTGTAGAGTAAGAAGGGCTCACGGCAGACAGGTAGGGAAAGACGTGAAAGGAGGAGAGTAAAACTAACGCACGTAGACAAGCAGGCGGATTTGCGCGATGAGCGTGCTAAGGAGAGAGAAGAGGAAAGAGAGGCTAAGGCTCAGGAACAGGAAAGGGAGTTTAAGTTAAAGGAGTTAGAAGCTCAGCAACAGGAGAGACAGGCTAAGGAAAGGGAGCAGTAGATAAGGTTAAAGGAGATAGAGGCGCAAGTAAAGATCGCCGAGTTGGAAATCAAAAAGAATGCGCCAACAGAAACAGTTGAGCGGCAGGTACACAATAAAGGTGGCGTTAGAATTAAGCTCCCTACGTTCGACGACCGGAATGACGACATAGACGCCTTCCTTTACAGGTTCGAACTGAACGCACAATTGCAATGGGGGGAAAATAAGGAATTATGGTCCACGTACCTGGCGTCTCTATTGCAGGGGCGAGCGTTAACCTACTTTAAAGAGCTACAGCGCGAAGACGTGCAAGATTACGATAAGCTGAAGGCTTTGCTGCTTCGCCGATTTGCGCGTACCGAGGAATATTTCCGGGAGCAGTTTAGGCGAGCACGTGCGGATACCAGGGAGGACTTTGCTGCCTTCGTCGCGAGATTGACGGAATATTTCGCGAACTGGGTAGACTTGGCGCATGTGGGCGCGGATTTTGCTAAACTGAAAGACCTAATGATCCGTGACCAGCTGTACGCGTCGTGCCATAAAGATCTGGTGGCTTTCCTGAAAGAAAACGAACCCGCGACGGTGCAGGAGGCGTCTAAGTTGGCGGAAGCATACCGTACGGCACATCCGTCCAAACCAGTCGCCAGGGCGTACGTCCAAGATGCTGGGTACGTCGCCGTGGTTGAGGGGTCGCCGGCAGGACTTAAGGACAGGTCGCGTCAGCGTGGTGCCAATAGTGGGCAAGCCCAGGGGCAGCGTAGGGGCTATCACCAATCACCTGCATATGGATCCGGTAAGTTTGACCGAGCAGGAGGGCTAGGTCGCGGTAATGGCCGGGGGCGATTTGTGACCTTTGCCGATGACCGACGGCATAGGGACTTTAGTTCCGGTCGCGATGGGTCACGGGGACCCAGGCCTAGTGCAGCACAGGGAGCGGAGTGTTGGACTTGCGGACGCGTGGGTCACTTTTCACGCGAGTGTAGGGCCGCGAAGTGTTGGAACTGCGGAAGAGCAGATCACATCAGCGTGAATTGCCCTGCAGGTAGGATAGCGGCGAACGTGGACAGTAGCTCCAGTCCATGTTCCCCTAATAAATTTCATCATGCGGCTGCGTGTGTTACATTGGACAACGGAGGCGGACAGTATTCTAAGTGTCCCAGTTGTGAGAAGTTATTATCTTCCGGTGTTTTACCTTGTGGGAGAAAGATCCCCGTTATAAATTCATGTCATACAGGAGGTGGTCTTAGGGTTTATCCGGGGTTTGTTGGGGACGAACCGGTCTCGGTTTTACGAGATACAGGATCTACCGTTGTGGGAGTGCATAGGGACTGCATTCGGGATTCACAGCTTACAGGTGAGACTGTCCCGTGCATCCAATTTTCGGGGGCCATTGAGAAATTACCCATGGCAAGAATAGTGATAGATACACCTTTCCTTAGCGGGGAAGTCGAAGCAGTCGTTGGTTGTTTTCCAGGCGCCCAGCTCATCATTGGGAATGTATCACGGGTAGTTTCCCCTTCCGATGAGAACGTGCAAGCATGGTCGCAATCAAAAGATATTGACTTTTGCGCCGCGGTCGAAACACGTCGACGGGTAGCTGATAAAGATAAGATTAGACCTTTGGCGACGCCAGCGGTCAACCTAGAGATCACGCCAGAGCGCTTGGCGAGATTACAAAGGGAGGACCCATCATTAAACCCATGTTTTGGGGAAGCGCGAACCGAGAAAACGAGGAAATATAAGAACGGCTCGTCTTCCTTCGTTGTTCAGGCGGGCATTCTGTTCCGTAAGTATGTAACGGTGACCTCCATTTTAAAGCAGGTCGTTGTGCCAGCGTTGCTGATCGCAACAGTATTGCATTTGGCACATGATGTCCCATTAGCGGGTCATATGGGGATAGCTAGAACCAAAGAAAGGGTTCTTAAAAATTTTTACTGGCCATCGATCCACAGAGATGTGCAAGTCTATTGTAAGACGTGCAGTGCGTGCCAAAAGACGACGCATAAGGGTCGTACACCCCAGGCTCCTCTTCAGAAGATCCCCACGGTCTCGGAACCGTTTAAAAAGGTCTCGATAGACCTTGTTGGCCCCATTCACCCAGCGACCGATAGGGGGAATCGATTTTTCTTAACGGTCATATGTAATGCTACGAGATGGCCAGAGGCGGTCCCTCTGCGGACCATAACGTCTGAGGCAGTCGCGGAAGCGTTGTTTGCAATTTTCGCTAGGGTAGGAATACCAGAGCAAATTCTGTCTGATAGGGGCGCACAATTTACGTCGGAGATGATGAAGGAATTGTTCCGCTTATTCAGCATGCAACCCATCACTACCACCCCTTATCATCCGCAGGCTAATGGCATGTGCGAGAGATTGAACTCGACGTTAAAGTCGATGCTGCGTAAGGTAGCTGCTGATCGCCCTAAAGATTGGGATAGATATATCCCTGCAGTGTTATTCGCGTACAGAGAGGTACGGCAGGAGTCAACGGAATTCTCGCCGTTCGAAATGATGTATGGTCGTAGTCCTAGGGGCCCAACTGATGTTCTTCGGGATATGATGACGTCGCCATCATCGGGAGACGATGAGCAGATTTCGGTGTTTCAGTACCTTGTTGATTTAAGAGAAAGATTATCTTCAGCGCGCACTATAGCAGAAGAAGCTTCTGGTATCGCTTCGAAAAGAGCAAAAGACTATAAAGATAGAGGTTCCAAACTGAGAATTTTTAAGCCAGGAGACAAGGTCCTATTGTTGTTACCTACGGACCATAATAAGTTATTGATGACATGGAAAGGTCCTTATGTTATTGAGCGGGTTGTTTCAAAGGTAGATTACGCTATCCACATTGATGGAACGAGTAAGGTTTTCCATGTTAATATGCTACAGAGATTTTATGAGAGACCACAGTATCTGTGTGCACAGACAAGACCAGAGGAGACTGTCTTCTCTATTGCTTGTACGGGGGTCGTAGACCAGTTGGACTGTGACGTAAGCGACACCGAGGCGCAGGAAGAGTTACAAATTCAATTGCCGGAGTTAACGCCGACACAAGGTTACAGGGACGTAAAAATTAACCCTGACCTTACGAGTTCAAGGAGTAGGGAACTTAAGACCCTGTTAGCGTCATTTCCGGATGTTGTTACGGATTTGCCTGGTCGCACTACGGTGATCCAGCACCAAATAAAGTTGACTTCGGATAAGCCAGTATCTCTTAGACCGTATCCGTTGCCTTTTTCTTCGAGAGATAGAGTCATAAAGGAAGTTGAGTCAATGTTGAAGTTAGATGTGATAGAACCATCAACATCGCCGTATTCATCACCCATCGTCCTCGTAAAAAAACTTGATGGATCGGTGCGGTTCTGTATTGATTTTCGAAGATTGAACACTATTACGGTAGGCGATAGGGAGCCTATTCCGTTTCAGGAGGAATTAATAGCTTCATTGGCCGGGTCCACGTGGTTTTCCAAGATAGATTTAACGAAAGGTTATTGGGAAATCCCTCTTACTGAGGGTCTAAACAATACACGTCGTTCCAAACGCCCATTGGATTATTCCAATTTAAGGTCATGCCATTTGGGTTGGTAAACGCGCCAGCGACGTTTGCACGATTAATGAGACTAGTGTTGAAGGACATACCTAATGTCGTGTCATTCTTTGACGATATAGCATGTCATACGTCGACATGGTCTGATCATATTCAGACACTAACAGTAATTTTTCAACGATTACGTCATTTTGGGTTAACTGCTAAACCCGCAAAGATGGATTTGGCATGTCCAGAGATAATATTCTTAGGACATATTGTGGGTAGAGGTGTTCAGAGACCTGAAGAAACAAAAATTGACAAATTAGTAGGGTTGCAAATCCCTAAAACAAAGAAACAAGTCAGAAGCTTAGTGGGAATTTTAAATTATTACAGAAAGTTCATTCCAAATTGTTCCTCCTTGTCATCTTCTCTTACTGACCTTACTAAGAAGGGACAACCCGATAAGGTCCAGTGGACGTCTGAATGTCAGACAGCATTTGATAATTTGGTGACAGCATTATCATCGTCACCCATTCTGATATTACCCGATTTTCGATCTAATTTTATCCTCAGAACGGACGCGTCGGACTCTGGTGTCGGCGCTTGTCTTCTACAGGAGAAGAACGAATGTCTCCATCCTGTATGTTATGTCAGTAGGAAGTTATTGCAGAGAGAAAGAAAGTATTCTGTGATAGAGCGTGAGTGTCTTGCCATTGTGTGGTCCGTCCAGAAATTAGGACGTTATCTCATGGGACGAGAATTTTGTATCCAGACAGACCACAAGCCACTAACGTTTTTGTCAAAGAATCGTTCGTCCAGCCCACGCTTGTCTAGATGGGCATTGGCTTTGCAGCCGTATGCCTTCGTTATTCAACCAATTCCAGGAACCAGCAATCATATCGCCGACTACCTTAGTCGAGCCTAGGGGAAGAGTTCAGGAGCTTATACATCGGAGGACAGGAACATTGACAGGATCTGTGTGAATGAGTCGACTTTAAAATATTGACATTATAAATATGATATGAAGAATGGTTGATAGGTTGATTGGCTTTTGATTCTGTATTAGATATTGTGTTTAGTTAGCTATTCATGATGTGACACATATATGCATATTGCAGGCCATATTGATCCCCATATTTTCCCCTGATTTCGGTATTTTATATACTAGGGGAACTGCTAGGTCATTTTTTTAGTGTAGGTATTGCTCACGCTCACTCGTTGACAGTCATCTTGATGCGATTTGAAATTAATTGCATTAATTTTTTTGGGGTGGGGGATGATGTCACGAGTGGAGTGAGTGCAATTAAGGGGATTGCTACAGAGCGGGTGTAGAGTAAGAAGGGCTCACGGCAGACAGGTAGGGAAAGACGTGAAAGGAGGAGAGTAAAATTAACGCACGTAGACAAGTAAGTTAAGCGTACATGTTATGAGTAGTGGGGGGGGTCTGAATGAGGCGAAAGCGCTGTATTACTATCACTGCAAGTTAGAAGGTCCTACGGAACGGACGCTAGTAAGAGCCCAGCGGGCGGACATAAGGGGAGAAGTCGAGAGACCAGTGAGAGAGTTTTTCCAGTGATGACTGGTAGGTAGAACGTTGATTGATAATTATGATTGATGTATTATATTATATTCGTCTATTACCATGATGTAAATAAGTATATGTGAGGAATGTGGAAGTCCTTGATATTGGATATAGCAATGTGCGCCATGAGCGATAGATGAAAGTGAGTTCATGGATTTGTAGCGCGAGTGAGTAGTGTGTACTCCGATGGAGGTGTGTTACCGTAAGAGGTGTGGTGAGTGAAAGGTGAACTAGTGTGTGTACGCTTCATGGGTTGTAAGGAGAGGTGGAGTGAATAGAAATGGTAGGGTATTATACCAATGTAATGTTATTCTTGTAGGTGTCGAGGACGGGCCGCAGAGCCACCTCGATGAGCACGGGATAGGCCAGCATAGGGCCGGAGGCCACACATAGACCAGAAGTGAGGCTGTCAGTGCAGGACAGTAGAGGCACATAAAGTCGTGGCAGTCAGGCCACGGACAGGGACGTAGATATGAGCGTGAATGTGATAATGTACTATTGCCATGTTGAGGGGCTAGTGAACTAATAATGTACTCTCGAAATGATAATGTCTATTGAATGTGATAATGTGTTATTGCCCTGCTAAGGGGAGTGCTAAGGTGTATGACAATCGGAAGGTGATATTGAGAGACTGCGGTGCCAGTGAATTATTAATGTGCTATTAAGACCCTGAGGGGAGAGGCTGAGGCCGAAGTGCCTTTAGGAGTAACTAGCGGGTTGTGGATCCGAGGGAGAGTGTGTGTGAGAATAAGGCCGTTGTACGGCAGTTAATTGCAATAATATAATGTATGTAATTGCGCTATTATCTGTATAATTATGTTTAATAAATGTGTGAGTCTGATGGGTTGTTTTGTTAAGTGTTAAACTTGTTTGTTCGTGATTGTTGTCCTGTCATAAACTATTACATCTCCCAGTCTGGGATTTGTGACATTCAGCACAACTAACTATATTAGAACTGACTTGTTTGGCATGACAAAAGAAGAGTTTTTTAGTTCATGGTCACGTATCAGTAAATGTGTTATGGATATTTTTTTAATAGATTCATTTTTCTCTAAAACGCGAACTAACTTTACATTTTTATGGTCATTTTCGAATTCAGCGCCCAAAATATGTTGGAATCTCTATATTTTATCTCCAGTACAAAAACAAAAAAAAAGTTAAATTTCATTCACCAATGTACTTAATTATTATGGAATTTGTGTTGATTTATATAAGACGTTCCAATACTGAACGTCCTGTGTAAAGTCAATAGGCTCTGAATCAAATCGAACGGTCGACTAAACAACAGTAACAACAAAATTATTCTGAATGTTCTTACTCCTCAGAATGGTGACGGAACTCAAGGAAGTTGCCTGACTTCAGGTTTGATGGATATCCAAAACGAGTGTACTTGTAAGTGTAACTATTAGGGTGTTCCACCTTATACCAGAAATAGGTCACGTCTCCATCGTACACGTCAACGGACAACACCTTGATCATGTAATTTACTGGTGTACTGCTGCGGGACGTAGGCACGGAGTTAAACAAGAAGCTTCTGCCCTCGTGAGACTTTAAACCTAGAGAAATGGAAAAAATACCAGCTGTTGAGTTAGGTAGCAATTCCACAGTATGGTTTGAACAAACATTTCATTATCTAGTGGGGCAATCTTTTAGCACATTTATGTCCTCATTGGTGCCTATTGCTATGCTCAGCGCAGTAGTGTACAGAAGCCACCTTCTTGGCTTTTACAGAAAATAAATGCAGTAGAGTTATCATGAGGCATATATCCCGGATTTTCGTAAAGCATTTGAAATTTAGTCTGAACTGCAGTCTGGCAGAAAAATTTTGCTTCCCACCAACAAGTTTATTTTTGTTGGTTTTTTTTGTATCTCATGCAAAGAAGGCAAATGTTGGGGAATATCTTTTCAGTTACAAATTTCACAATGAAGGGACTCTCCACAACAATATTTCACGAAATCAATTACATGTCAGACCAGAATTGTATGTTTACTGAATGAGCAGTCCAGTCGACACATTGAGAGTGCACGTAAAGGGCACCTGTATGCAAGGAAAAAAATAAAGGACAGAGATGCCCCAGGTTCAAAACTGGTAAAGGAAAGCGTGAAATATCGAATCGGCCCTTTGCTGTGAATCTGCGTGTGCCCTGCGCTGCGCTGTTTTAAAACTGAGTTTGTGTTTTTCAGCGCGTCGGCACGACAGAGGTAACTTTGCCTTTTCACGGTCTGTTTTAGAACTTTATCTATGTTTGTCTCCAGAGCTTCTAAATTTGACAAATAGAATTAAAATGCTCCGTAATTAATATTATCACATTTGTCAAATTCTTAAAATTCTAAAAATTCAAAAATTCTCAATAGCTCCTTGTAATGGATCTGAAAAGATTAATGTAAATGAGTTTTAAAGTTTTTTCATCAAGTTGTAGATCTTGGCCTCTCTTAGAAAGGACAGGGCGCCTTGTTGGTCCACGTTCGAAAATAATTCTTTAATGTATTAGCAGGCATAGGGTCTCCTTCGGATATGCATGTAGTGCTAGTATAACACACGTGAAATATCATTCTCCATTCAGTTAAGATATGCTTTATTGTTAGCTGGTAACTGGATACCACACATTTTGGGGTGGGGGGGTGGGGGGGTGTTAAGTCTTTCACCCTGAGTAGGCCACTGACCAAGGTATGACCCAGACGGCGTCTAGAAAGGACAACTACATCTTTCCGATTTCTTTGAGATTCATGAGTCCTATGTCCAAGTAGATTTGATATAAACTGTAGTCTATTTGTACTTTGTTCATCCCATCTTTCCTGCCATCTTGATGAAATGAAGTTATAAATAGAGTTTAAAGTCGGTGCGTGGTATTTTCAGGTGCTCTGGCGGACGTTTCAGTGTGTCTGCTGTTTCATTTCCCGCGATGCCATTGTGGCAAGGGATCCAACAGACAACAACTCCGCATTCCCTTTCGTATTCATTGTGTGTAGATCTTGTAACAGATTACCTATACCATGAGTTTTCATATTTGTTTTTTTTAAAGCCTGATATTAGCCATGGTTGAACGGCCCTTTGGGGACATGTTCGTCAAGAGTCAAGGTACTCGCCTCTCTTGCCGAAGATACAGGGTTCGATCAACGATTAGTGCAGGCATGTTGTCTCGGATAAGGACGAAAATCTCGGAAGCCCATGTGCACGTTAAAGATACATTGGCAGTTGAAAGACGAGAAGAGCAGGTCGAACAAGTCCGCTGCCCCAGGCCACATTTCTAAAAAAAAAAACTAATCCCTACCACAAAACCACACAGAAATATGAACAGGAAAAAAAAAGTGAGGTGCAAGTACCAAGAGGAGCGAACCTCCTAAAATGCAGAGCTAAGCATACATGATTGCATGTCAAGAAAGAGGCCATTTTCCACTTAACACAGTTCCATTTTGACCTTTGCGAGCAAAGAGGGAATCCGAAGGCAAAACGTAGAAATGAAACCTTGAGAAGATTAGACATTTTGAATATAACATACAGCTGAGTTCCCGGCCCTGCTCGGGATAAATCGATTTATTAGTTTCAGTTCTGGGTGATTATTATGGACCTGCTTCATTTTGCCTGTTCCTTTAGCTTTATTTTATTTTATGTTATTTCAAATAGAAAGTCATTTGAAAAGTTATTTGCTGAAAGCATGGATAATGTCACCCAATGTGACTCGGTAGATGAAACATGGAACACTCTCAGTTCAAAAATTCATGACTGTGCCATCAAGTCTTTTGGACAGCATAAAGTTTCAAACAACGACTGGGTAGCCCAGAACAGCGAAATTCTCCTACCTCTCATTGAGCAAAAGAAATCTGCTTTCAATGAGTATAACAAAAATTGCAATCAGAGTACAAAAACTTGTTTGAAAAATGCAAAAGCTAAACTTCAGCTGGAGGTAAGACGTTGCGCCAACAAATACTGGACAGACTTGTGTAACAGCATACAAGAGGCAAATGAAAAGGGAGATATGAAAACCGCCTTTAGTAAGATGAAAGTAGCTCTTGGGCCAATCATCACCAAAAGCGCCCCACTTAAGTCTGTAAATGGTGAACCCATCACAGATAAAAATGAACAACTGAATAGGTGGGTAGAGCATTACTCTCTGTTGTATTCAACTGAGAAAAATATTCCACCAGATTTTGAGGAACACCTCCAAAAACTGCCAATAATGGCCGAACTTGACGCTGAACCTTCCTTAGTCGAGCTTTCCAATGCAATCGACCACCTGTCTGCTGGAAAAGCCACAGGAAGTGACAACATTCCTGCAGAGGTATTAAAAGACCTAAAAGGCCCACTATTACCACACCTGTATAATCTGTTACTGCAGTGTTGGAAAGAAGGCGTGATACCACATGATATGAGAGACGCCAAAATTGTCACACTTTACAAGAACAAAGGAGACAAAGGCGACTGCAACAACTATCGAGGCATATCCCTCCTCAGCATTACTGGAAAGGCTTTTGCTCGCGTCATCCACTGCCGCCTTCAACAACTGGCGGAAAAAGTCTTACCAGAAACACAATGTGGCTTTCGAAGCAAACGATCAACTATTGACATGATATTTGCACTTCGGCAAATCCAAGAAAAATGTAAAGAACAAAACAGGCCGCTTATAACATGCTTTGTGGACCTAACAAAGGCTTTCGAACACCGTAAGCCGATCTGGCCTGTATGCAGTCCTTAAATCCATAGGCTGTCCACCAACATTGCTAAAACTTATTGCATCCTTCCACACTGACATGAGGGCATGTGTCAACTTTGAGGGCTGCACATCCAATTCATTTGCTGTAAACAGCGGTGTGAAGCAGGGATGTGTTCTTGCTCCTACCTTATTTGGTATATATTTTGCAGCCCTGCTCAAGAATGCCTTTGGTCAATGTTCAGGTGGAGTACTTATTAACACCAGAGTGGACGGCTCCATTTTTAATGTTGCCAGACTAAAAGCAAAATCTCGTACAGAGCATATTATGTTACAAGAGCTCCTCTTCGCAGATGATGCTGCAATCGTGGCCCATGATGAAACCACGCTCCAGGCTCTCATCAATTGCCTTGCCAAAGCCTGTGACAAATTCATGCTAAAGATCAGTGTCTCAAAAACTGTAGTTTTGACACAAGGCTTGAGAAACCCCAACCCAATCATGCTGAATGGCTCTCCTCTGGAGCAAGTGGGAAAATTCTGCTACCTAGGCTCAACCATCAGTGGTAGCACAGACATAACAACTGAAATAAATGCCAGAATAGGAAAGGCGGCCACAGCTTTTGGCAAACTCTCAAAAAGGGTGTGGAACAATAGCAAGCTGACCATCAAAACAAAGGTACTCGTGTACCAAACTTGCGTCCTAAGCACCCTGCTGTATGGCTCAGAGACATGGACCACCTACTCCAAACATGAAAGATCCCTCAACTCCTTCCATCTGCGCTGCCTACGCAAAATTCTCAAGATCAAGTGGCAAGACAGGATCTCAAATATCGAAGTTCTGAGCCGAGCCAACATTCCATCAACTCAGGCTCTCCTAGGCAAAAAAAGACTGCGGTGGCTTGGACATCTCCACCGTATGGAAAATGATCGCATCCCCAGACAAATTCTCTACGGGGAACTTGCTACTGGCAACCGACTCAGAGGTAGGCCACATCTGCGATTCAAAGACACTTGCAAGGTCACGATGAAAGCATTCAACATCGACCCCAATGAATGGGAGAACCTTGCAAATGATCGAAGCAGATGGAGACAAAAATTGCGCAGTGGCACGCTCGCAATAGACTTCAAGGCAAAAGAAACATACCTGACAAAACGACAGAGGCGGAATGAAAACACTCGCCAAAGTGAACCCAAAAGACTGACCTGCAATCACTGCCATCGCACTCTCGGGTCAAACATTGGTAGAATAAGCCACGAGAGAAGCTGTCAGTCAAAGTGGAAGTGAATATTCTAGCTGCTAAGACCGTCTGTAAAGACGCTAAAGGCCATATATATATATATATATATATTTTATTTTTGTTTGTTTGTTTTTAGATACATTTTACTGCTCTCCCTTGGCGCGTTCTCGTCCTGCGCGTCCCGCCAGCATCCGTCAAATGGCTATGATTTGCGCACGGGTTAGTTTGTTTGTTAGTGAACACATCGCAGGAAGTGATAACGTCATGTGTTAATGGAAAAGAAATATTATAATAATTATTTTTCTGGGCATATTGAAAACTCAAACCTATAATTTTGGCCCTGCAGCGTCAATCACCCAATTCCAGACCCTTTCTTTTTCCTAGTCTAAGCCCATTGAGAACACACAAAGTTTCATTATTTGATAGTCTAACTCAGTCTCATCATTCAAACCAGTCCTAACCGGAAGTTTTGTGAGTGTGATAGAGATACCGGAACCAATTTCATTTACATTTGCCGAAAAAATAGATGGAACGCCAGTGTGTCGCAACCTAGAAACTAATACAAACGTTCTGCGAGTTATTAATGATTTTTTCATTTTCTATGCCGGCGACACGACGACAGTCTGTACTAAGCGCTGTATAAAATCTGCGGGCCACCGAATCAGCATTAACAGAGGAATAGCGAAAGGCGCGCTGCAATTGTCGTAAAGTTTCACTTTTATTAATATAGATTACTAGCTGAGTTCCCGGCCCTGCCCGGGATAAATCGATTTATTAGTTTCAGTTCTGGGTGATTATTATGGACCTGCTTCATTTTGCCTTTAGTTTTATTTTATTTTTGTTTCTTTGTTTGTTTTTAGATACATTTTACTGCTCTCCTTTTGCGCGTTGACGTCCTGCGCGTCTCGCCAGCATCCGTCAAATGGCTATGATTTGCGCACGGGTTAGTTTGTTTGCACATCGCAAGAAGTGATAACGTCATATTGTGTTAATGGAAAAGAAATATTATGATATTTTCCTAGGAATAGTATTGAAAACACAAAGCTGTGCTTTTGGCCCTGCAGCGTCAATCTCCCAATTCCAGGCCCTTTCTTTTTCCTATTCTAGGCACATTGAGAACACACAGAGTTTTATACATGAAAGCCTTAGAACTCAATCTCATCGTTCAAACCATTCCTAACCGGAAGTTGTTTTGTGAGTGTGATACAGTCTATACCGGAACCAATCTTAGTTACATTAATTTGCCGAAAAAATAGACCGAACGCCAATGTGTCGCAACCTAGAAACTAATACAAACGGTTTGCTAGTTATTAATTATTTTTTTATTTTCTGTGCCGGGGACACGACGACAGTCTATACTAAGCGCTGTATAAAATCTGAGGGCCACCGAATTAGCCTTAGAGGAGTAGCGAAAGGTGCGCTGCAATTGTCGTAAGGTTTCACTTTTATTAATATAGATGTTGGGTTGAAGACTAAATTGTGAGCAGGACTGCCTGGACGAGAGGACGATTTTAATCCATACCGAAGACGGAGTTTGTCTCTTCTATTAAATAGGCACGGTTCATTTGCCCCCACATACAGACTTTTGACTGGAGGGGTGCGGAAAGCACACAGAGCAAGATGTAGCCCTTGGTTGCGTATAGGGTCTAGCATTTTCAGGCATGATGGTTTACCTGACCCATAGACGATACAACTGCATTCTTATTTGGATCTGATCAGGGAGCGATAGAGATGTGGCATGAAGACACGATCTGCACCCCATTCCGTTCCTGGGGTGGTCTTTAGGATGTTAGTAGCTTTTTGATAGGAGAGTTTATGATGTTTTTTATAAGCGATAACAGTTGAGTTTTTTGTTTATTATAAGTTTTGGAAATATGGCCTTGTCCTTCAAAGGAATTTGTTGATTCACGTGGAGGAAGAGGTCCGGTTTCCCGTAAAATTTCATTACTAAAGTGAACAAAGATGGTTTTCTGAGGTGAATATTTAAAACCATTTATGTCGGTCCACATTTAGACGGTGTTGAGTTCTAGTTGCAGTTTCCGATCCATTCCATCTATTCAGGCACCTCTAGGGCAAACGAGAAAGTTGTTTAATACCAACTCTGAACGTCTTGGAGACGACTTTGGCCTTTTGCTGTTGTCCTTTCCCTAACAACAGCAGGTGGATGACATAGATCAGTATGAAATGGGCCTATCATCACAACATTTTAGTCTGGATCACTTCAATGTAAATACAATATAACAAAGCTCAATTGGAATTTATGTGCATAAAGTATTGAAGTAAGACTTCAAAGGGCATGATTTAAAACTGCAGTGTAAACTATCATGGAGGCTTGAGAAGCTGTTGAACAGACGAACAAAAACAAAATGAAAGAAAGAAAAACCGAATCTTTGACAACTGTTCACATTATAGAGACAATAGACTGTTCATACAACTCTACACGGATCTAGATCTAGATTTACTACTCATTATAATATATCTTCTTTATCAGCCGAGCTGGGCAGGATAAATCTTGCAGAATCTTTGTCCTAAACACAACAGTCGATGCAGAGACTAAGACAACTTAATCGTACCCAAATGTGATATAGTTGATTTTGGACCAGCAAAGTGTAAACAGAGACGCAGATCGAAATTTCTAATCATAATTTTTTTGTTACCCTACGAAAATAGTTCACTCATTTTTTGATTTAAAAAATGGTAAAATAAATACTATTAACGATTGAATAAGTTTTGTCCCAAATGGATGTGTCGACGTAATTCATCGCCAAAAAATTGAGAGACAATGCACAAAATATTCATATTTGTTGGTTACGTGGTCACGAAGGCCCCAGGCCCTAAACAATGGCGGATTATCTAGGACTTAATCAATATGTAGATAAAATTCAGGACTCAAAGTTGACTTCCGTTACGTGGTCACTTGAGCCATTTCGGTCACACAAAATATGATGTTGTGTGGGACACTGCACTCCTACATTAATTTGTATTTATTCAATGCGATTTTCTGCTAAAATCCCGATTTTCCATCATAGAACGTAGAATTATATATATTCATATAATTTTAACACATTGGTAAAATTCTAAATATGTTGTTTTGTATAGACCTGGGAAAGGTTTTGTAAACGAGTATAAAAGAAACAGTGGCTTTCATGTCTTGACTGTATTACTAGTATGGGTACTAGAGGACCCGAGCAAGATAAATCTTGCAGGTTCTTTGTAGGAAGCCCAACCGTATATCAAGATCTAGGCTACACTAAAAGTAGCATTTGGATTCGATGCAGTGACTAATGATGATGATGTTCGTCCATCGCAGGCGATGAGGACTACTGACATGCCTCTACGATGAGGTTGGGACTGGGTGTGTCCGGAGATGGCTGATGAGTCCGATCCGGCCACTGAAGTGTTTCCCACACACTGGGCAGGCTTGGGGGGTGGCTGCCGTGGATTTGCTTGCCACATGCTCTTTTCGGTGGCGTCGCTTTCTTTCAGCCTCTGCTGTCCGTTTCTTTTCGGCTGAATTGGCACCCCTGGTGATCAGTCCGCGCCAGTTGGAGCGATACAGCGCCGCTGACTCCCAGGACGTGTGGTCTATGTCTAGTGACTTCAGGGAGACTTTCAGGTTGTCTTTGAAGCGCTTTCGTTGACCACCATGACAGCGCTTGCCTGTGGACAGCTCCCCGAAGAACAGCTACTTCGGGATGCGGTTGTCTGGCATCCTGGAGACGTGGCTAGCTCATCTGACTTGGTATTTCATCAGGATTGTGTGGATGGTGGCCATGTTGGCCGTGGCCAGGAATTCAGTGTCGGGGATCTTATCTTGCCATTTGATTCTTAGGATTTTGCGCAGTGAGGACAGGTGGAAATGGTTCAGACTTTGTGCGTGCCGTCTGTACACTGTCCAGGTTTCACTAGCGCACAGGAGTGTTGGCAGCAGAACAGCACGACAGACCTTCAGCTTGGTCGCTATGCTGATTCCCCTGCGCTCCCAGACTGTGTTAGGTAGTCGGCCGAAGGCAGAGCTGGCTTTGGCGATTCGGATGCTCGCCTCATCGTCAATGTTGACTGATCTGGAGAGCGTACTGCCGAGGTATGCGAATTTCTCCACAGGCTGAAGTGTCTGGCCTTTCACTTGGATGGAGGGTTCAGTGTATGGTTTGCCGGAGCTGGCTGAAACAGAACTTCCGTCTTCTTCGTGCTGATGGTAAGGCCAAAGTCGTCGCACGCCTGTGAGAATATGTCCATGCTCTCTTGCATCTCCGGCTCAGAGCCAGCAATGAGGGCACCAGCAAAAAGAAAGTCTCTCAGGACAGTATCCTTAACCTTAGTGATGGCCTGCAGTCTGCGCGGGTTGAACAGCTTCCCATCCGTCCTGTACCTGATGTGGAGGCCAGCATTGAAGTCACGAAAGGCATCAGTGAGCATGGCAGAAAACATCAGACTGAAGAGTGTGGGCGCCAGCACGCAGCCTTGCTTGACCCCATTGGAAATTGGGAAGCATCAGAGCAGTCGCCATCGTCAAGTACTCTGGCTGTCATGCCGTCGTGAAATTGCCTGACCATGGTGATGAATCTGTCGGGACAACCGAACTTTGCCATGATCCTCCAGAGGCCCTCGCGGCCAACAGTGTGGAAGGCTTTGGTCAGGTGGACGAACGTTGAGTACAGTTGTCATTTCTGCTCCTGGCATTTCTCCTGGAGTTGGCGCGCAGCCAAGATCATGTCAACTGTTCCTCTTCCCTTCCTGAACCCACACTGACTTTCTGGAAGAAGGCCCTGCTCCAGGTGTGCATTAAGCCTATCTAGCAGGACTCTGGCAAGACCTTTCCCAGCAATGGAAAGCAAGGATATGCCCCTATGGTTGTCACAAACTTGGCGGTCTCCTTTCCTCTTGTACAAGTGGATGATGGAGGCGTCTTTCAGTTGTTGGGGTATCTGGCCTTTCTCCCAGAAGGACTGGAAGAGCTCTGTCAGCTTGCTTGTGAGAGCCGGGTCTCCTGCCGTGTATACTTCAGCGGGAATGGCGTCTGCTCCTGGAGCCTTGCCACTTGACAGCTGGTCTATTGCTTTCTTCACTTCCTCTTCCTGGAGTCCATCTCGTGGTTGGTGTCCACTTGCTCCAGACGACTTGTTGCCTCGTCATTTATATCAGAAGGTCGGTTCAGAACGGCTTCAAAATGCTCTGGGGGCTATACAGAGTCTTGACAGCGTCAAAGAAGCACTTAAAGTCGTGTCTGTTAGCCTAGCCTTCAATCTCCTCTGCCTTCTTGCTGAGCCACTTGTCCTGCAGGCTTCTGGCTAATAGTACTTACTCAGATATACACCGATATGATTACGTTGATTTTCGACGTTTGAGCTGCTTACAGGTTCACTCTCTAGCTCAATTATAGTAAGACTAGATGAGCTACCGGGCATTGCCCAGAATAAACAATTATGTGATTTCAACCCAACCCCCCCCCCCCCTAGTATAATAAAAGTAATAAACTACATCCTTGCTTCAGAACTCATGAGCACCAGAACACTACGCACCAAACTGAACGCTTGATACGGTTACTTTTTATGACATGCACTGTACTATATATTACGAAACAAACATGCAAATATACAGACGTTACATAGCAATAAGCATTGTTATTTTTTAAAAATACACGCTAGGAGTAAACAATTTTTAATTATAGCCATCATTTTTCCTTATCTCAATTGCCACCTTCCTGCCAAATTTAAGGCCTGAAGAGTATATAGTTTGGTCAGTTAGTCATGCCAAAGGTTGCAAGTTACTGAAATACATAATATATTATGTAATCTTAACTCAAATCCTATCTTCGAATTCTATCCTATCTTTGCACGATCACCAATGTCTGGGCCTGTGACTCATCATAACGTGATAAATCAGTCTTGGCCATGTGTTCTCCTTGATTCAAACCTCAAGTCACAACTTGGCGGAGCGGATGAATGAAATGAAAAAAAATATGCCCACACAAGTTAGAGTTTGAGTTTGAGTTTTACCTCCTGTGGGCACGATAACGGCCACTTTGCAGCCTTCACGGTCTATTTGGATACACTTTCTTTATTTGTGTTTCGTATTCACAGCTGTTACGTTTAACATAGAATTAAATATATTCATATTATTTTAACACGTATTGGTAAAGTTCTAAAAACTAGCCACCCGCGCAAGATATACCTTGCTGATTCTTTGTAGGAAACCCAACAGGATATTTAGATCTAGGCTACATAATTATAATAAACGCTGTGGCTATTCTTACGGCAGCCTACCAACTGTTAGTCCATTGTCAGATTGATATGTAACGACGTGAGGGTCTAGTCAGTTTGTATCATCGAGGCCGTAGGCCGATGTTCGTCTGGGCAGTAGTCAGATTGACATATCAGGGTGAGCCGCCGGGGTAGCTATGTATTGTTTTCACTCGTTAACTCTAAGAAGGACTTCCGAATGCATTCTATAGTCCGAGTGGAAACAATACATAGCTACCCCGGCGGCTCACCCTGATATGTCAGTCTGACTACTGCCCAGAAGAACATCGGCCTACGGCCTCGATGATACAAACTGACTAGACCCTCACGTCGTTACATATCAATCTGACAATGGACTAATATAGCCTAGGTAAGTTGGTAGGCTGCCGTAAGAATAGCCACAGCGTATAATAAAAGCAGCATTTTGGATTCGATGCAATGACTAATAGAACTTACGCAGAAATACAGAGATGTGGTTACGCTTTTTCCACGACATGTCGTGTGCCTAGACATTTCGTTTATGGAAAGTTGGGATGAGCAAACATCAAATAAACTACACTTTATCCAAGATGAGCGTGGGCAGTGGAAACATGCCTCTCAACAAAATCGGAGAGAGGAAATTGTCTTTAGTAGAATCCGTCTGTGTCATACCCACCTCCCATGCCGTCTTTCCCCCCATGTGTGCCCAAAGGTTAACAGCCTGAAATGAAATCACTTACAGTATAAGCCATGATCACTAGCCAGGTGCAAAAGTATAAAGATCCACACACGAGGTGAGCACGCCTTCCCCATGACTAGTACTTCTCTCCAGCTTGCTCTGCTAGTTACCAGACAAAGCGGTTGGCAGTCTCGCAGAAGTTATTTCGTCATAATTTTACGAAGTAGTTCTTTTGTGAGACAAGGTGGGGGAATTCCCGAATGTGCACATGATAGCGCACCGCCAATATATGATGTGTTATGGCTAAAATTATTCTTACTGGCTAAACTTACAGAGGTGTCTGGGCATACTCAGGATAAATTTACTTCCACACTCTCTCCTTCTCTCTCACCCCCCCCCCTCCCTCGCCTTCTTTCCTCCTCCCCCTCGTCTACCCCTCCCCCTCATCCGGCCCCCACCCCAACCCCTTTCTCCAGTTCCTTACCCCCCTTTCATTCCTCAAAAACTTACTGAAAGGACACCTCCCCCCCCCGCGCCCCCACCAATTCTGATTCACTCTGCTGTCGGGCCTGGGGTAAGGCATGACCAATAGCAAGAGGCCCTAGGCTAATAGCTTGGCGATGTTCGCAGAATTTGCTCCTTTCACTTGTCTCTGTCCTCAAAAAATGCGCCATAATATAATCCATAGACCTTCATGGGTAATGCTGAATTACAATACATTCATTTTGCTCGTAAAAAAAAAATTATTATAAGGAGGGAGAAGAAATGAGGACGGGAGAGTGTCACAAGTGGAGTGAGCGAGATTCAAAGGATTACGGGGAAGTGGGTATGGAATTGTGAGATTAACTCACGGATAGTGAAGCAGACATTTAATTTGGAAGCGTGCAGGACATGAGTAAAGTTGGAGGCGATGAGGTAAAGCTTGTGTAATGAAAAGTCACTGCAAGCTGAGAAGTCCAAGAGGACAGACGTGAAAGAGAGCAGTCGGGAGTTTGTAGTTTATTCCAGTGAAGACTGGTAGGTTGAATTATAAGGATTGATAATTGTGGTGATAGATCTACTATATTCTGATGATGACAATGATGCAAATAAGTTATATGCGAGGACTTAAGGAGTGTGCAAGTCATTTGTTACTGTGTAAATAGATGTGAACAATGAGCGAGATACGTATGTTAGGAGCAGGGATTCCTAGCCTAGTCGGAGTGCTGTGTAATACTGTGGGGGTATGCTACAGTAGAGAGGTGCAGCTGTATGGTAGGTGAAATGTGGAATGTTGTGTGTACGCTTGATGGTTCGTAGTGAGTGGTGAAGTGGATAGTAGGTACATAGTATTATAGAGATGTGATGTTATTCTTTATAGGTGCCGGGGACAGGCTGGAAGCTGTCGAGGCCATAAGTGAGGTGCATGGGTTGGGCAGTGAGGCCACCCGCATGACAGTATAGATGAGGTGCATGGGTTGGGCAGTGAGGCCACCCGCAGGACAGTGAGGGCACATTATCCGTGGCAGTCTGACCACATTCAGGAATTATGTGTATTAAGATATTGATGTGAGGTTGAGCACGGGCAGGGAGATATCGTGCTACAATGCAGTGCAGCCATTGATGTATTGTTAGGCTGAGGCCAATTATCATATTGTAAAGGAGTGATTATCCTAGAGAGGAACGGGAAGGGGAATGAATGCTTAAGGGAACGAGTGAGATGTTGTACCTATTGGATTGTCGTTATTAATGTTGTAATAAATGTGTGAGCCTGTTTGATTGTTTTGTTAATTGTTATACTTGTCTGTTCGTGACTGTTACTGTCATATAAGTACATCTCCCAATCTGGGATTTGTCACAGAGAGGAAGAAAGAGGCGGAGGAAACAGGTTTATCCCCAGCATAGCCTGAGTAAGTTGTTGTTGTTTTTTTTTCTTTTTTATATAGATCTATAAAATTATCCACAGACAAACCTTTTTTTTTCACGATTGTTTTTTTTATTTTTGCCTGAGCCCAAAATGATTAGGGCAGTAAAGTGGTCCAGTTGTACTGACAATACTCATCAGATTCTATACAGTAGTGTCTTAGTTTTGTGTTGATTGGTAATTAAAATTAAGTAGCAACATCACGTTTGTAGGCTGACTGGGTTTATTTTCGTAGTGTTGTGTATATAGTTGTTGTCAGGATCACATTGTCTCATAAATGCCATGCTAGGTCACGAATTCAGTGTGTCAATTTTTTACGATCTTGTTAATTATAACCAGCGTAATTTGTCCTTGAGCTGTTCTCGTGAACAGTTTGTTTTGAAACACTTTTTTCTTATAGATGGAAAGAAGGTGGGGCGAGATAGAATAAATGTAGAGCTAGGAATGATAGAGCAGTTCTCGACCCCGTGATAAACAGTAGTATGCTGATAAATTATAATATAGGTAAAAGGGCTAACCAATGAGGGTTAGCGGAAGGATCGCGATGCAACGCAAACCGTGTGGGCAGCACTTCTTAATTTCATTCCAAACAGATAATTCAAGCTGTGAGGGGGTCGGCGAGATTCAGCCTGAAGAATCATAAGTGTAATGGTACATCGAGTCTAGAGCTACATAGAACAATTGTAAGTAATCCAAGACAGAATCTCTTGATGAAATTGACAATGAATAAGAGGCAAGAGCACGACATTTATCCATGATGAATCCACATCGGAGTGCGTGCCAGTGAATCCAATGCAAAGTTAAACTCATCTAGAGCTGCCAATTGTATTAGTGTATGAAATACATAACTGTGAATTGTGATTGAATTGTCTGGGTGAGGCTGGGAGTTGCCAGCCCATCCTAGCGTTAGATCTCTGTACTTAATTGGGCCGACGTCACCTTGTCGTTGACGGGCTCGACCTAATTATAAGTTTAGGCATAAATATCTGAGATGACATTATGTATCTCCCCGTGACTCGTCTTTTCGCCAAATGCTCGAAATATGAATCCACTGATCTTAGTACGTGTATTAGCTTTTATACCCCCCAATGGTCACTAAGGGTCTCCCTCCCGATTGGACGATCAAGGCCCTAGCTACGAAAAACACAAGTTTGTCTTTCAGTTAACCCTAACTGCTTTCTCAAAAGGATATGTATACAACTTAAGAACCTACACTAAAACTTCTACAATCCCACTCTGTAAACAAGAAAATCCCACACGCACACCAAAATCAATGGGTTAACTTAATGTTTACAAACTTCACTCACACATTCCTCATCACGAAATCCGTGGCTCGATTAATAGCTAAACGCGTTTCATATTCTCCCAAATTAAAACCCAACCCATGACTAACAGAAAAGAGCTCACGCGGCTCGTGACAACAGGGGAGAAGGAGGGAGTGGTAGGGGTGAATTTTATTTAATTATGTTGTTTTATATGGGGTGTCTTAAAAAAAAAAAAAAAATTGTATCCACACATGAAGTCCTTAATGTTGTTTGCAACTATATTGAACTGCACTGTCATCAGTGTCCGGCCTAAGATGACCATCAGTATGAACGCACGTGATAGTTCAAGTACACATCTGTCCTCTATAATTTGAATAATAAATCTTTCATGTATCTTAATTGTATTGATAAATGTTCAAACTGTGTATGCATGTTTTGAGACACCTTGTATTTTGAAAAATTCTGTATGGATTTCTATACATGTAAATATGACACCGTATCATGTTTGGACCAGTCTGAAGCTTTACAATATATGTAGAAGTCATAGAAAACAAAACTCTTTGTCCAGAAACCCCGCCAGCTTCGCTACGTCAATCTGATTAGATGTTTATGGGATTTCCATGGAGCTGGGAGGAATATCCAGCGTAGATTCGTAAAGGAATTCTGTAGGATTGGAGGGATTACTGTAGGAAAGGACTCCTTATGTTGGCACAATGTCTTCAAGCACCCGCCTTCACCCCTCCCTCTTTTCCCCTTGTATGAGCATACGGGCACTACAACACTGAATATCCAAGATAAAGCCCTGTTGTTTTAAAACTGGAAGTGATTTTCGTCACAAATCCCAGACTGGGAGATGTAATAGTTTATGACAGGACAACAATCACGAACAAACAAGTTTAACACTTAACAGAACAATCCATCAGACTCACACATTTATTAAACATAATTATACAGATAATAGCGCAATTACATACATTATATTATTGGAATTAACTGCCGTACAACGGCCTTATTCTCACATACACTCTCCCTCGGATCCACAACCCGGTAGTTACTCCTAAAGGCACTTCGGCCTCAGCCTCTCCCCTCAGGGTCTTAATAGCACATTAATAATTCACTGGCACCGCAGTCTCTCAATATCACCTTCCTATTGTCATACACCTTAGCATTCCCCTAGCACCTCAGCAGGGCAATAACACATTATCATTTCAATATATATATGGCCTTTAGCGTCTTTACAGACGGTCTTAGCAGCTAGAATATTCACTTTCACTTTGACTGACAGCTTCTCTCGTGGCTTATTCTACCAATGTTTGACCCGAGAGTGCGATGGCAGTGATTGCAGGTCAGTCTTTTGGGTTCACTTTGGCGAGTGTTTTCATTCCGCCTCTGTCGTTTTGTCAGGTATGTTTCTTTTGCCTTGAAGTCTATTGCGAGCGTGCCACTGCGCAATTTTTGTCTCCATCTGCTTCGATCACTTGCAAGGTTCTCCCATTCATTGGGGTCGATGTTGAATGCTTTCATCGTGACCTTACAAGTGTCTTTGAATCGCAGATGTGGCCTACCTCTGGGTCGGTTGCCAGTAGCAAGTTCCCCGTAGAGAATTTGTCTGGGGATGCGATCATTTTCCATACGGCGGAGATGTCCAAGCCACCGCAGTCTTTTTTTGCCTAGGAGAGCCTGAGTTGATGGAATGTTGGCTCGGCTCAGAACTTCGATATTTGAGATCCTGTCTTGCCACTTGATCTTGAGAATTTTGCGTAGGCAGCGCAGGTGGAAGGAGTTGAGGGATCTTTCATGTTTGGAGTAGGTGGTCCATGTCTCTGAGCCATACAGCAGGGTGCTTAGGACGCAAGTTTGGTACACGAGTACCTTTGTTTTGATGGTCAGCTTGCTATTGTTCCACACCCTTTTTGAGAGTTTGCCAAAAGCTGTGGCCGCCTTTCCTATTCTGGCATTTATTTCAGTTGTTATGTCTGTGCTACCACTGATGGTTGAGCCTAGGTAGCAGAATTTTCCCACTTGCTCCAGAGGAGAGCCATTCAGCATGATTGGGTTGGGGTTTCTCAAGCCTTGTGTCAAAACTACAGTTTTTGAGACACTGATCTTTAGCATGAATTTGTCACAGGCTTTGGCAAGGCTATTGATGAGAGCCTGGAGCGTGGTTTCATCGTGGGCCACGATTGCAGCATCCTCTGCGAAGAGGAGCTCTTGTAACATAATATGCTCTGTACGAGATTTTGCTTTTAGTCTGGCAACATTAAAAATGGAGCCGTCCACTCTGGTGTTAATAAGTACTCCACCTGAACATTGACCAAAGGCATTCTTGAGTAGGGCTGCAAAATATATACCAAATAAGGTAGGAGCAAGAACACATCCCTGCTTCACACCGCTGTTTACAGCAAATGAATTGGATGTGCAGCCCTCAAAGTTGACACATGCCCTCATGTCAGTGTGGAAGGATGCAATAAGTTTTAGCAATGTTGGTGGACAGCCTATGGATTTAAGGACTGCATACAGGCCAGATCGGCTTACGGTGTCGAAAGCCTTTGTTAGGTCCACAAAGCATGTTATAAGCGGCCTGTTTTGTTCTTTACATTTTTCTTGGATTTGCCGAAGTGCAAATATCATGTCAATAGTTGATCGTTTGCTTCGAAAGCCACATTGTGTTTCTGGTAAGACTTTTTCCGCCAGTTGTTGAAGGCGGCAGAGGATGACGCGAGCAAAAGCCTTTCCAGTAATGCTGAGGAGGGATATGCCCCGATAGTTGTTGCAGTCGCCTTTGTCTCCTTTGTTCTTGTAAAGTGTGACAATTTTGGCGTCTCTCATATCATGTGGTATCACGCCTTCTTTCCAACACTGCAGTAACAGATTATACAGGTGTGGTAATAGTGGGCCTTTTAGGTCTTTTAATACTTCTGCAGGAATGTTGTCACTTCCTGTGGCTTTTCCAGCAGACAGGTGGTCGATTGCATTGGAAAGCTCGACTAAGGAAGGTTCAGCGTCAAGTTCGGCCATTATTGGCAGTTTTTGGAGGTGTTCCTCAAAATCTGGTGGAATATTTTTCTCAGTTGAATACAACAGAGAGTAATGCTCTACCCACCTATGCAGTTGTTCATTTTTATCTGTGATGGGTTCACCATTTACAGACTTAAGTGGGGCGCTTTTGGTGATGATTGGCCCAAGAGCTACTTTCATCTGACTAAAGGCGGTTTTCATATCTCCCTTTTCATTTGCCTCTTGTATGCTGTTACACAAGTCTGTCCAATATTTGTTGGCGCAACGTCTTACCTCCAGCTGAAGTTTAGCTTTTGCATTTTTCAAACAAGTTTTTGTACTCTAATTGCAATTTTTGTTATACTCATTGAAAGCAGATTTCTTTTGCTTAATGAGAGGTAGGAGAATTTCGCTGTTCTGGGCTACCCAGTCGTTGTTTGAAACTTTATGCTGTCCAAAAGACTTGATGGCACAGTCATGAATTTTTGAACTGAGAGTGTTCCATGTTTCATCTACCGAGTCACATTGGGTGACATTATCCATGCTTTCAGCAAATAACTTTTCAAATGACTTTCTATTTGATTCATCTCTGATTGCTGTTACATTGATCTTAGGGATTGAAGGGGCTTTTGATCTGTATATTTTCTTGGCCGAAATTTTGATTTTGCTGACTACCAGTGCATGGTCGGTGTCACAGTCAGCACTGTGGAGGGAACGAGTTATTTTTATACAGCCCAAACTCTTCCTCCTTGAGAGAATAAGATCTAATTGATGCCAATGGCCAGACCTGGGATGGCGCCATGATGTTCTTTGGCATCTCTTAAGGTCAAAGTACGTGTTTGTAACACATAATGAGTTTACGGAGCATAGCTCCAGAAGGCGCTGCCCGTTTTCGTTGATGTTGCCAATGCCGAAGTGCCCAATGCACTTTGGCCATGCGGAGTGATCTGCTCCCACTCGAGCGTTAAAGTCACCCAGAATTAGCAGGCCTTCGGTGAGAGGGATGTTGTGGAGAGTCCTCTGCAATGCCTCGTAGAAAATGTCTTTGGTTTCGTCAGAGGAGGTAAGTGTTGGGGCATAGACACAGATAATGTTGGTAAAACCAGACCGGGTGTTCAGTCTGAGTGTCATGATGCGTTCTGACACTCCAATTGGAGTTGCGATCGAATTGATAAGGGAGTTTTTTACGGCGAAGCCCACGCCGTGGATTCTCGGCTGTTCGCTGCTAAGGCCCTGCCAGAAGAAGGTGTAGTTTTCTTCTTTGACTGACCCGGAGTCGGGAAGTCGAGTTTCTTGAAGGGCAGCGATGTCGATGTTTAGTAGCTGAAGTTCTCGATCAATAATTTTGGATTTCCTGATGGAGTCAATATTAGTGAGATCTTGCTGTTGCAAGCCTGGGCGCATTGTTCTGACGTTCCAGGTACCAAGTTTTAGTATTTTTCTGTTTTTGCCAGGTGCACACTTTACGTCAGCTTTTCGACTTTTGGTCTAGCTCCAACCACCTTATGAAGCAGGCTGACGTGGCGGAACAACACCCACCTGCCTGGGGGCTGCCCAGGTTACGGCGGGCGGTAGTTGATCAATGCAGCTGAAAAGCCGCTCCCACCGACAGAGGGGACCCCTGGCGCTCATCCGTACGCCAAATGGATTGAGCTTATCACCGGTAACTGCCACCTCCCGTGTTGTGCCCATCCGTAACGGATGGCTGGAGTGTCCTCTCCAGATCGGAAATGGGTGGGCTTATAGAGGAGAGACAGACGCTTGCCAAGCCCGAGCAAACGCCTCCTCGTTTTGCTGCCTTGCCTGGGCTATTTTTAAGAGATGGTGCTTTGCCCAGAGGCACCACCCCTCTCTCTGCCATTCTAGTTAAACCCAAGGGAGAGACCAGGTCAATACATTTGGAACTAGTCCGGCTGCAGGAGATGCTGGAAGCCAGTTTGATGCAGTTCTCCCTGACAACCACCTTCGGGTCTCCACTCCTGATTTTCTGTCTGGGTTTACTCCCATAGCCTTTGCTATCATAGCAACACACAAGGCAGTGTGGTATTTGTATTCAGGGTTACCTTCCCCTAGTCTTCCTCTCTCCCGAGATGACCCACAAGACAGTGGGGGTGACAGTAGCAGGCTGTATTGTGTACTGTCATACAATAGCAGAAAACTCTGGCCTGACATTTCAATAGGCATTATCATTTCAATAGCCCATCACATGGCAGTAGTACATTATTAGTTCACTAGCCCATCAACATGGCAATAGTACATTATCACATTCACGCTCATATCTACGTCCCTGTCCGTGGCCTGACTGCCACGACTTCATGTGCCTCTACAATCCTGCACTGACAGCCTCACTTCTGGCCTATGTGTGGCCTCCGGCCCTATGCTGGCCTATCCCCTGTGCTCATCGAGGTGGCTCTGCGGCCCGTCCCCGACACCTACAAGAATAACATTACATTGGTATAATGCCATACCATTTCTATTCACTCCACCTCTCCTTACAACCCATGAAGCGTACACACAATAGTTCACATTTCACTCACCACACCTCTTACGGTAACACACCTCCATCGGAGTACACACTACTCACTCGCGCTACAAATCCATGAACTCACTTTCATCTATCGCTCATGGCGCACATTGCTATATCCAATATCAAGGACTTCCACATTCCTCACACATACTTATTTACATCATGGTAATAGGCGAATATAATATAATACATCAATCATAATTATCAATCACCGTTCTACCTACCAGTCATCACTGGAAAAACTCTCTCACTGGTCTCTCGACTGCTCCCCTTATGTTCGCCCGCTGGGCTCTTACTAGCGTCCGTTCAGTAGGACCTTCTAACTTGCAGTGATAGTAATACAGCGCTTTCGCCTCATTCAGACCCCCACCACTCATAACATGCATGCTTTTCTTCCTTGTCTACGTGCGTTAATTTTACTCTCCTCCTTTCACGTCTTTCCCCACTTGTCTGCCGTGAGCCCTTCTTACTCTACACCCGCTCTGTAGCAATCCCCTTAATTGCACTCACTCCACTCGTGACATCATCCCCCACCCCAAAAAAATTAATGCAATTAATTTCAATTCGCATCACGATGACTGTCAACGAGTGAGCGTGAGCAATACCTACACTAAAAAATGACCTAGCAGTTCCCCTAGTATATAAAATACCGAAATCAGGGGAAAATATGGGGATCAATATGCCCTGCAATATGAATATATGTATCAGATCATCAATAGCTAACTAAACACAATACCTAATACAGAATCAAAAACCAATCAACCTATCAACCATTCTTCATATCATATTTATAATGTCAATATTTTAAAGTCGACTTATTCACACAGATCCTGTCAATGTTCCTGTCCTCCGATGTATAAGCTCCTGAACTCTTCCCCTATTCTCGACTAAGGTAGTCGGCGATATGATTGCTGGTTCCTGGAATTGGTTGAATAACGAAGGTATACGGCTGCAAAGCCAATGCCCATCTAGATAAGCGTGGGCTGGACGAACGATTCTTCGACAAAAACGTTAGTGGCTTGTGGTCTGTCTGGATACAAAATTCTCGTCCCATGAGATAACGTCCCAATTTCTGGACGGACCACACAATGGCAAGACACTCCCGCTCTATCACAGAATACTTTCTTTCTCTCTGCAATAACTTCCTACTGACATAACATACAGGATGGAGACATTCGTTCTTCTCCTGTAGAAGACAAGCGCCAACACCAGAGTCCGACGCATCCGTTCTGAGGATAAAATTAGATCGAAAATCGGGTAATATCAGAATGGGTGACGATGATAATGCTGTCACCAAATTATCAAATGCTGTCTGACACTCAGACGTCCACTGGACCTTATCGGGTTGTCCCTTCTTAGTAAGGTCAGTAAGAGAAGATGACAAGGAGGAACAATTTGGAATGAACATTCTGTAATAATTTAAAATTCCCACTAAGCTTCTGACTTGTTTCTTTGTTTTAGGGATTTGCAACCCTACTAATTTGTCAATTTTTGTTGCTTCAGGTCTCTGAACACCTCTACCCACGATATGTCCTAAGAATATTATCTCTGGACATGCCAAATCCATCTTTGCGGGTTTAGCAGTTAACCCAAAATGACGTAATCGTTGAAAAATTACTGTTAGTGTCTGAATATGATCAGACCATGTCGACGTATGACATGCTATATCGTCAAAGAATGACACGACATTAGGTATGTCCTTTAATACCAGTATGAGAATACAGATACTCTGGTCTCTCATGAAATCTCTGTAGCATATTAACGTGGAAAACCTTTACTGATCCATCAATGTGGATAGCGTAATCTACCTTCGAAACAATTCGCTCAATAACATAAGGACCTTTCCTTGTCATCAATAACTTATTACGGTCCGTAGGTAACAACAATAGGACCTTGTCTCCTGGCTTAAAAATTCTCAATTTGGAACCTCTATCTTTATAGTCTTTTGCTCTTTTCGAAGCGATACTAGAAGCTTCTTCTGCCATAGTGCGCGCTGAAAATAATCTTTCTCTTAAATCAACAAGGTCTATCGAAACCTTTTTAAACGGTTCCGAAACCGTGGGGATCTTTTGACGAGGAGCCTGGGGTGTACGACCCTTATGCGTCGTCTTTTGGCACGCACTGCATGTCTTACAATATAACCGTACATCTCTGTATACTGACGGCCAATAAAAATTTTTCAGAACTCTTCGCTTGGTTTCAGCACTTCCCATATGATCCGCTAATGGGACATCATGGGCCAGACGCAATACCGTTGCAATCAAGGATAGTGGAACCACTACCTGCTTCTGAACCGAAGCCAATGTCACATAGTTCCGGAACAGAATGCCCCCCCGGACTACAAAGGAAGATGACCCGTTCTTATAATTTCTCGTTTTTCCATTTCGCACCTCCCGAAAACATGGACTTAATGATGGGTCCTCGCTCTGCAATCTTGCCAAGCGCTCTGGCGTGATATCTAGGTTGACCGCTGGCGTCGCCAATGGTCTAATCTTATCTTTATCAGCTACCTGTCGACGTGTTTCGACCGCGGCGCAAAAGTCAATACCTTTTGATTGCGACCATGCCTGCACGTTCTCATCGGAAGGGGAAACTACCCGTGATACATTCCCAATGATGAGCTGGGCGCCTGGAAAACAACCAACGACTGCTTCGACTTCCCCGCTAAGGAAAGGTGTATATTATTCTTGCCATGGGTAATTTCTCAATGGCCCCCGAAAATTGGATGCACGGGACAGTCTCACCTGTAAGCTGTGAATCCCGAATGCAGTCCCTATGCACTCCCACAACGGTAGATCCTGTATCTCGTAAAACCGAGACCGGTTCGTCCCCAACAAACCCCGGATAAACCCTAAGACCACCTCCTGTATGACATGAATTTATAACGGGGATCTTTCTCCCACAAGGTAAAACACCGGAAGATAATAACTTCTCACAACTGGGACACTTAGAATACTGTCCGCCTCCGTTGTCCGATGTAACACACGCAGCCGCATGATGAAATTTATTAGGGGAACATGGTCTGGAGCCACTGTCCACGTTCGCCGCTATCCTACCTGCAGGGCAATTCACGCTGATGTGATCTGCTCTTCCGCAGTTCCAACACTTCGCGGCCCTACACTCGCGTGAAAAGTGACCCGCGCGTCCGCAAGTCCAACACTCCGCTCCCTGTGCTGCACTAGGCCTGGGTCCCCGTGACCCATCGCGACCGGAACTAAAGTCCCTATGCCGTCGGTCATCGGCAAAGGTCACAAATCGCCCCCGGCCATTACCGCGACCTAGCCCTCCTGCTCGGTCAAACTTACCGGATCCATATGCAGGTGATTGGTGATAGCCCCTACGCTGCCCCTGGGCTTGCCCACTATAGGCACCACGCTGACGCGACCTGTCTTTATGTCCTGTCGGCGACCCCTCGACAACGGCGACGTACCCAGCATCTTGGACGTACGCCCTCGCCACAGGTTTAGACGGGTGTGCCGTACGGTATGCTTCCGCCAACTTAGACGCCTCCTGCACCGTCGCGGGTTCGTTTTCTTTCAGGAAAGCCACCAGATCTTTATGGCACGACGCGTACAGCTGGTCACGGATCATTAGGTCTTTTAATTTAGTAAAATCCGCGCCAACATGCGCCAAGTCTACCCAGTTCGCGAAATATTCCGTCAATCTCGCGACGAAGGCAGCAAATTCCTCCCTGGTATCCGCACGTGCTCGCCTAAACTGCTCCCGGAAATATTCCTCGGTACGCGCAAATCGGCGAAGCAGCAAAGCCTTCAGCTTATCGTAGTCTTGCACGTCTTCGCGCTGTAGCTCTTTAAAGTAGGTTAACGCTCGCCCCTGCAATAGAGACGCCAGGTACGTAGACCATAATTCCTTATTTTCCCCCCATTGCAATTGTGCGTTCAGTTCGAACCTGTAAAGGAAGGCGTCTATGTCGTCCTTCCGGTCGTCGAACGTAGGGGGCTTAATCCTAACGCCACTTTTATTGTGTCCCTGCCGCTCAACTATTTCCGTTGGCGCATTCTTCTTGAGTTCTAATTCCGCGATTCTTACTCGCGCGTCTGTCTCCCGCTCTTGAGCTTCTATCTCCTTTAACTTTAACTCCCTCTCCTGCTCCTCTCGCTCTCTATCCTTAGCACGCTCATCGCGCAATTCCGCCTGCTGTTCTTTAATCCAGCTGCGCAGCTCCTCTCCCTTAAGGCCAAGTTCCGTACCCAATTTCATGAGCTCACGGAGATCCGCCATTTCACAGATTTATGGTTATGGTATCTATTATGAGAACGACCAACCTGTCGGTATGATCACTAACGACACGACCAGAGACCTGAGATCACACCAGATATAACAACACCCACTTGTCTCAAATACAATTCAGAAATTTACCTATTTCCTAACTACTTCTATATTCATTAAATGTATAGCACTATTAATAATAAAAGAGAATAGAAACGATAAGAATGAAGAAATTCAGTAGAAGGACCACAAGTACGTCAAGGACAACGAACCAGACTAGGACAAGCTTCTACAAAAAAACTATAATGGGAAAAAAAATGCAACCTACTACGCCGATTACACTACAAGGTACGAACAAGAACAGAGTCTGAAAAAAAAGAACATATCTACAGATAGGTAAGAGAGGGACAAGAGAGACGACTTCCTAAAACAACGAGGAAGATGGAACGGCACAATCTAAACAAAAATACAGGTCCCTATAGAACTGTTCACTGTGATGAACGAAGTTCCAAATTTAGCCCACCTCCCGAAGAGGATAAACTACGCTCACCACAGCAAACCCGCGCCACCGCCCGTATAATCGATTACGACAAAAACAGAAAAACAGCGGGAAAAGACAGAAGAACAGACAGCCCTCAATCCAGGGTACAACATTTTTGACTTTTACTTAACTTTTCTGACTATAACCTCTCCCCTTGTCTCGGAGCTCTGGCTGCTTGACCTCTACAGGCTGGCACACGCACTCTCTGCAGAAATTTAAGTACACATTAATACATATTCATCAAAATACATGCATCAATACATATTCATAAATATACATAAATCATATCATCATGAAATTCCCATTCATCCCACGAACAAGGACAACAGCACGAATTCCTAGCACAACAGAAAAACAACTAGATATAACGAATACACAATGTCAAAATGACCACAGGTAAACAGGACGAGCCCCCAATGTCACAAATCCCAGACTGGGAGATGTAATAGTTTATGACAGGACAACAATCACGAACAAACAAGTTTAACACTTAACAGAACAATCCATCAGACTCACACATTTATTAAACATAATTATACAGATAATAGCGCAATTACATACATTATATTATTGGAATTAACTGCCGTACAACGGCCTTATTCTCACATACACTCTCCCTCGGATCCACAACCCGGTAGTTACTCCTAAAGGCACTTCGGCCTCAGCCTCTCCCCTCAGGGTCTTAATAGCACATTAATAATTCACTGGCACCGCAGTCTCTCAATATCACCTTCCTATTGTCATACGCCTTAGCATTCCCCTAGCACCTCAGCAGGGCAATAACACATTATCATTTCAATAGGCATTATCATTTCAATAGCCCATCACATGGCAATAGTACATTATTAGTTCACTAGCCCATCAACATGGCAATAGTACATTATCACATTCACGCTCATATCTACGTCCCTGTCCGTGCCCTGACTGCCACGACTTCATGTGCCTCTACAATCCTGCACTGACAGCCTCACTTCTGGCCTATGTGTGGCCTCCGGCCCTATGCTGGCCTATCCCCTGTGCTCATCGAGGTGGCTCTGCGGCCCGTCCCCGACACCTACAAGAATAACATTACATTGGTATAATGCCATACCATTTCTATTCACTCCACCTCTCCTTACAACCCATGAAGCGTACACACAATAGTTCACATTTCACTCACCACACCTCTTACGGTAACACACCTCCATCGGAGTACACACTACTCACTCGCGCTACAAATCCATGAACTCACTTTCATCTATCGCTCATGGCGCACATTGCTATATCCAATATCAAGGACTTCCACATTCCTCACACATACTTATTTACATCATGGTAATAGGCGAATATAATATAATACATCAATCATAATTATCAATCACCGTTCTACCTACCAGTCATCACTGGAAAAACTCTCTCACTGGTCTCTCGACTGCTCCCCTTATGTTCGCCCGCTGGGCTCTTACTAGCGTCCGTTCAGTAGGACCTTCTAACTTGCAGTGATAGTAATACAGCGCTTTCGCCTCATTCAGACCCCCACCACTCATAACATGCATGCTTTTCTTCCTTGTCTACGTGCGTTAATTTTACTCTCCTCCTCTCACGTCTTTCCCCACTTGTCTGCCGTGAGCCCTTCTTACTCTACACCCGCTCTGTAGCAATCCCCTTAATTGCACTCACTCCACTCGTGACAATTTTTTTACATGGACTATTTGATACGTTTCACTAAAGACATGGCCTACTTTTTTTTTTTACCAAACTAGGGAAATAATTGTACCGGTGTACGAGATGAAGGGTTTGTGTATGTGTGTGTGTGTTTGTGTGTGTGTGTGTGTTGTGGAACTGAAAAATGTCTTATTTATATTTTATGTTGTTACCATCTGTTACAATTTTGCATAATATTAGTAAAGTGTTGTTTGTGAACGTCAGTTCTTTTCATAGTCTTGTTAGTTGGTGTATGCAGGTGGTTAGTGACTGTTTCCGGGAGAGGCGGTTATCAACAATCTGGGCTCAGTGTTTGTTCTGGGTACATTTATCTGATCTCTCTCTCTCTCTCTCTCTCTCTCTCTCTCTCTTTCTCTCCCTTTATCTCTCTCTCTCTCTCTTTCTCTCCCTTTCTCTCTCTCTCTCCCTCCCCTCCCTCCCTCCCTCGCTCTCTCCCGTTCTCTCTCTATCTCCATCCCCCTCTCTCCCCACTATCTCCTTCTCTTTCTCTCCCTCTCTTTCTCTCTCTATTCTCTCCCCTTCTCACTCTCTCTCTCTCTCTCTCTTTCTCTCTCTCTCCAACCTGAGACGGAGGCAGCGGCTTGACACCGCCTCCTTTTAGGTATTCCACTGCATCGGTGTGACGTCCGACTAACTAACAATGTTGTCCGCAGCCCTCGGCGACCCCTCGTGTACTAGTTTTTACTTCTCTTTGATGTCTCGCTATGTAATGTAATTGTTTCATCGAGAACGTACTCTATCATTCATGTTGGAGTAGTTGCGCTAGATTGGCCTTGGAGTGACCCAATTCTGTGACGTGTCTAAGTGCAACTAGGTGGCCTCCATGCATCCCGTAGTTTCTGGATTTCCCGTTCGTGAACGTTCGGGTATATAAAGGGTGGCAAGCAAGCGAGTGGGTGTGCAAGATACAATTGTTCCGCATGTGGGCAATATCCAATCATGTTGTGTGTGCAAGACCCAGTTAAAGTTCTTGTAGGTAGACCTGCGTGCCTTCCCCGTAAGTAGGTTGTGAGATATCCAACGTTCATCTACAGTTATTAAAAGTTAATGTTAATCGTTCATCGGATCCTGTTTCATTCATTTCTACAACAGTTCGAGTCAGCTTCGTTTTTTTAAGCGTAGCAGTTCAAATCATTTAACTCTCCCTATCATAACCTGCTGAAATTTACATCAACTGTTACAATCGGGCAGTCAACATAATCAGATATATTCAGAGTTATCTGTACTAACCAAATACTTATGCCTTTTTAATGAGACTCTTAAATCAAAATTAAAACAAACAAACAAAAAACCGTATATTACAGACCAGGGGTAGTCAAACAGAGGCTCACGAGCCACATAAGGCTCTTTTGACCTTCAATGTGCGGCTCGTAGAGATATGTTGTCTGACTTTTTTTTTTTGACAACATTAAAATTTGGTATATAATGTGTGCTTTGTGATTACTGAAATTACTACAAATTAACAGTTAAAAAAAAACTGGCCGCATTAGTAAATATTGTTGCTGTCACATATTTCTTAATATCTATATATAAAACTCTTGTTGCAAAATGTGTGTGTAAGAACACACGCTTATGTGTAAATATTGCTCATATCTTGTGGCCCTCGAACATCTGAAGTTTATCGTATGTGGCTCTTACATCAAGCAAGTCTGCCCACCCCTGGCATGGACAGACACAAAATAACTTTTTAAAAGAAGACCTCGCGGAAAAACCTTTATTGTCAACTCAAGGTGAACTGAACATCGCAACACAAAATCTTGAAATCTGGATTGAACACTCGTTGGATGGTGATGGAGATTTCCTCACAGTTTTGTGTGTACTCTTGGTTCCCCTGGAGCTGTCCTTAGGCCGATTACTTAGTGGATAGATAAGACAGACAGAAAGCAGGCAAAATTTATTAAGAAAAACAGAGATAAGAATGTTATCTATTATTTAATATAGAAAAAAAAATAAGTGAAAAAGAAAAGTTACAATTACCAAGACAGTGGCTGGGGTTACTTGTAAAAACGCACCCTAAGCGTTTTGCGCTATGGGTGCTCAACCCCACGTATACATTCCTATCTCTAACCCCTTCCTTGTTCTTAAAACTAAATCTTATCGAATCAATAATCCCGAACCCTACTCTTTCAACCAAAAGACACAAGGAAAATAAAAAGAACATCTAAAAGAATGATTAATTAAAGCTGTTGTTAGGAGTATTTCGGGAGGAGCTCTTTAGCTCTGGAGTCACAAAAATCTTTATAATACGTATCCCTTGCGCAAAAAAACGTGAGGGATATATATGTAGCAATTATCCTCTCGTATGAACAAGTAAGTTTGCTATATCATTCAAAATTTGAATACATGTATTAAAGACAGATTTTACAGTTGCATCATTTCCATAAAGCAATCTGATTGAACTTGTCTTCAAACCGGAAGGATCTGCAAAGTAAATTTTAATTTACTAGTATGCAAAGCGATAGAACAATACAGACCCATAGGTCAGTGTTCTGAGACTGTTTTATCATCGCATTATAACACTCCGGTTTTTCCAAAGTTAATAGTATATTTGCATTATTAGTAATAGCCATACCGGGCAGGATAAATCTTTTAGCAAGCCCAGCTGCATGCCTAAATCTAGGTTGCTTCAACTGATTTGATGCAGAGACTAATCGATCGTTATGTTACACCACAATTCCTTGTAGAATACACAGATTTGATCAAGTTATGTTCGGCCAGCAATGTATATAGTCTCGCGTAGAAAGCACTTTCCGATCACACTTTTCGATTCTACATTACGCAAATGCGTCTTCTCTGTGGTGTCTCAAAACAAAATTAATAACATAAAAGATTGCAGTTTGTCCAAAATGGGTGGGTCCAAGTAATTCACCATCAAAATGTGAGGCAGTGCACAAAATTTCATAATTCTTGGTCACTTAGTCTCGATATTTTATATGGTTACTTGTTCACCCTCGAATTCCATTATAGTATGATTGTTTCACAAAGTTAAAGTTCTAACAATCAATGAGTGACTTTCTCAAGAATTACAAAAGTACTTTGCAGGGCACTTCATATTTTCCATGTGCAAGGCCAAGGCCAAAGCTCTCCGAAAAGCAAAGACTCCAACACCTCTTAATAGTTTTCAAAACAAAATTATGTTAATTACACCAGAGAGCACGTATTGATACAGAGAAATCACTTCCACCAAATTGCGTAACTAGTTCTCCGTGATAACAGGACTTAGAAGAGACCGTCTGCACCAAAGACAATGTGCATAATTATCTGTAAACACTGGTTAGTTCATAGTTTTTTATTGGTTGAAACTATTTAGAGCCGTTTGTAAGCTTTTACTCCCCCCTTCGAAATGTACAAAGGTTTTTTTTTTTACCGCCATGACCTACTTTAGGCTCCATGCCAACAATGGTACGCAGTGCAAATAGGCTAACAGTGATTTCTCCCTATGCATACATATTCTCTGCTTACACTATGGGAAACGACAGTAGATCTACAAATAAACAGTATGCATTTTTAATAAAATCATACTTACCTTTTTGCTTGCAACAATGGTCTTCTGCAAAGTCAATAATGGATGGGCAAAATTATTATCAACTTCGTCAACAGAGCAAGGTGAAAATATTTATTATGTGACCCCCTGTTATGTGTTTGCGGGTTGTTATGTGTTGCTTTGTATATTCGTTTGGGTGGTTTTTTTTCAACGCAGGGCGGAAGTTTGATCTGTTGCATAATTATTATTATCTTACTTTGTAAAAACCCATTAGTCTAAAATTGACATTATTTTCAACCCGCCTTTAAAAAGAAGAAGACACGGGTGTCACGAGCCGCATGAGCTCTTTTTTCTGTTAGTCATGGGTTGGTTATTTTGGGAGAATATGAAACGCGTTTAGCTATTAATCGAGCCACGGATTTCGTGATGAGGGATGTGTGAGTGAAGTTTGTAAACATTAAGTTAACCCTTTGATTTTGGTGTGCGTGTGAGATTTTCTTGTTTACATAGTAGGATTGTAGAAGTTCGAGCGTAGGTTTTTGAGTTGTGTACATATCCTTTTGAGAAAGCAGTTAGGGTTAACTGAAAGACAAACTTGTGTTTGTCGTGGCCAGGTCCTTGATCGTCCAATCGGGAGGGAGACCCTTAGTAACCATCGGGGGGTATAAAATCTAACACACGTACTAAGATCAGTAGATTCATATTTCGAGCATTTGGCGAAAGGACGAGTCACGGGGTCCTCCTACCTGAGTGGACATGACAGACAGAAAGATTCGCACTGTGAGAGACCTGGACAGTGACGAAGCCTCTGTGCACCAGGCTTAAGTGTGCACACCACTTACATTGGACTCTCTCGCTCGCAAAACCATGGCGAGCGAGGAAATGGTGAGATCCCTCGTATGTGTTCGTGCCAGGAACTGTGACAGTTTTTCCGTCACCCCAGTGTGACGAAGAGAAGGACATTGACTATACTTTTACTAGATGTGTAATGAGCTGTTAGATTCTGTTTGAGATTGAACTATGTTCATTTCCCAGCTGTATACTTCTTAGTGTGGAGCAGCATAGATATTTTGTAAAATGTATTACTGTGAAAATTATCAGTGAGTGCTACTACGCTTTATGAGTCAGTCCATTTCTGATTAGGTGCTATTACTGATTGTATGAAAGCGAGACCGACCAAATTGAATTTGTTTACACCGGTGTCCTTTAGGAACCGTAGTCCTAGATAGGCGCACTTAAAGAGTGCATAGTACAATACTTTCTTTCCATACCCTATTTTAGATAGACTTGCTGGACTTTCTGTAGTCGATGACATTTATGTAATTTCTATGATTTTGATTACCGTAAATTATGCAGTCGAATGTTGTATTATGATTATATGGCCCGTCAGGCCTGAACATCAGTAATCCTGTGTTTCTTAGTTATTGAGGTATGAATGTTTCGGTTGTGAGTCAACGAGCTGTGTTCACAGCTAATACATCCACTATATCCCACTTCTGACATCTGGAGGCGGACACCCTAAGAACTTGACGTCGGGACACCATTGGGCACACCAAACCAGCGTCTGTGACCTCTCCGACGACCACCACTTAGTTAGATTTAATTTAATTAACTTTTATACTTTGTATACTGTTTTTTTTTTTTTTTCTTAATTCATGTCCACCTGGCGGATCCCGTTGACCTGAGGACAACGGCGCGGGACTGACACTTCGACTCGAGGGAAAAGACAAGACGGACGTTTGGCTGTTGTGCTGCGGATTGAGGGAGTTACCATCCAGTCCCCTACAAATCAGTTAAATGATCCCACCTGGTTTTGTCTGTGTTTGGGGGAGTGAAGGCTATCCTCCCTGATATTTGACAGGCTTTTTCTCGTTTTTTTTCCATGTTTAGTTTAGTTAGCGGGTAGGTTGGACGGGATCGCGATATAACATATCTTCTGTGCCAGTCGGCTGCAGCGAGTGCGTCGATGGTGTTCATAACCCGAGGGGATTTGTTGTGACGCGAATAGTTTCTGTAGGGATCTGTTTATTCGTATAGATTGTGGCGTTCTTTTCTTCCCCCTTTATTTAGGAAGACGTCTCTCCTGTCCCTCTTCTTACCTATCTATACATAAGTTTTGAAGCTGTTGGGTCTGTTGTCGTTCGTTCTTTTCTTGTAAGTCTTGCGTCTTGTTTGTAATTTATTACCTTTTTATACATTCGTTATATCATATTTACCGTTTTTTGTTTATACTTAATTTTTCTTGCAATTGCATACCTGAATTCGTTCACGTGTTGTGACACGGTGAGTGAGTTAATGAGTAATCTGGGGTTAATAATGAGTGAGGTTTAATTAATCCTCCTATGTTGTACAGTAGCAACACTGCTTGAGTAAGGATTTTTATTGAATTGTTGGAACCCGTGCAGTTAATACTGCCAGTTCTTTTCATGTATTACCGATCTCGTTTTAACATTGACGAGCTCCCGAGAGGGCAGTACTAGGCTGCTTAGGGAGGTGACTTTTGAGTAGTGATGCGTGGGTGAATATTGGTATTATTTTCGGCTGTGCGGCCGCCCGAGGAGCAAAGAGTTTGTCTCAAGGGACTTTGTCACGAACGAGTGAGCGGGGGTCAGTGAGTGCGGGGAAGGGAATTAAAGCGTGCATGTTGTGATTGGAGTTGAGGCCTAGTAGGGGCAAAATCTGAATAGTCAGATCACTGCAAGTTAAGAAGTCCAAGGGGACAGACGTGAGATCAGGGAGCAGTCGGGAGACTGTTGTGTGTTTTCCAGTGATGACTGGTAGGTTGAACTGTGATTGATAATTATGATGATTGATGTACTATGTTCTCCTATGACCATGATGTAAATAAGTTATATGTGAGGACTGTGAAAGTCATTGATTACTGTGTATAGAGATGTGCGCAATGAGTGATAGATGTAAGTTCGGATCATGGATTCGTAGCGAGTCTGAGTACGGTGTAACACGGTGGAGGTGTTTTACCGTAAGATGTGTGGTGAGTGAAATGTGGACTATTGTGAGTACGCTTGATGGTTCGTAATGAGTGGTGAAGTGGATAGTAATTGTATGGTGTATTACAGATGTAATGTTATTCTTATAGGTGCCGGGGTCGGGCAGAGAAGCCACCCGCGGTGAGCGGACTTGTGCCGGGGTTGGGCAGAAGGCTACCCACAGGCCGCCTGAGTGAAGCTGTCGCGCAGGACAGCGGGAGCACATGAGTCGTGGCAGTCTGCCCACAGACAGGGACGTTGTTATTAAGATGTTAACGTGCTATTAAGATCTTAATGTGCCATTGAGAATATAATGTGCTATTGAAATATTAATGTGCTATTAAGACCCCGAGGGGAGATTGAGATACGGAGATTAGGTTGAGCAGGAGCCAATAAGAGAGGCCAGCAAGTAATATATATATAGATGTGAGGCTGAGGCCAGAGCCTATTTTAGAAAGTGTTGTCGGGTTGTGGACCCGTAGAGGAATGAATGTCGGGAATGCTGACCATTGGATGGTATTTGAATTGAATAATGTAATGCACGTATATCTTTATTTTTATGTATAATAAATGTGTGAGTCTGTTTGGTTGTTCTGTTAAGTGTTATACTTGTTCGTTCGTGATTGTTGTCCTGTCATAATTATTACAATTCCCAGTCTGGGATTTGTGACAGACTTGTTGGTATCAGTATTGAGGTAATATCATTATAATAGAGACGTCCTATATTGAGAGATATATTTTTTTTTTTTTTTTTTTGCAGTGGGTTTAACAGACTGATGTCAATGCTTCGTCGCGTATTGAGAGGGAGAGATTTATTGCAGTGGGTGTAACAGATTGATGACACTGCTATTTCGCGTTGAGAGAGAGAGATTTATTGCAGTGGGGGTAACAGATTTATGTCACTGCTATGTCTCGTAATGAGATTATTGAGAGTGAAGAGTATCGTTAACCGATTTTGACTATGGCTCTCCACGTGCGGTGGATTAGCTAACGTAATACCTGATGTGACGAGTAAGAATTATACCGATTATGATTGGAGCTCTCCACTTTTGCGGGGTGGACGAGTTACCTACCGCAACACCAAATATGAGTAATGAATTGAACAGACTGTGACTATATATACCGAGATGACTATGGCACTTGATGTGTGCGTGTCCTGCGTAGTGATGGCGCATCCAACTACACATGCACTCGTTTCGTGGCATCTCATCTATACCGGATCGGATATTTGGAAAAAATTAAAGTATAATGTTGTTGAATTGAGATCTATACTAATGTTGAATGAGAGAAGCGCTATGTAATTCGTAAATCAAGATGAGCGCTACGCAAATTTTGAATGAGTACGTTGGGTTAATTATCGTGTCGACATTTGTTATTTGAGCTTAACTATGGCGAAATTTGTACTTGATAGACCAGAAATTTTGTTAACTTATTTAAGAGTCTGTCTAATGTTGAGGGGGAAAGTATTTTACCACCTCATTCAGAGACCGGGGGTGAGATCACACTACATTGTCCCACTATTTTCGGACACTTGTCTCATGATTCCCGTGATTTCCTCTCCCCGCAGCGTCAACTTCCAGACAATGACCCGAATTACGGACAACCCTGACGCCCTTGTCTGCTGGTCAACGAGATGAAATATGGCAAACCAAGCAACCAGAGCTACTGCTGCCAGCCAATGCAACTTTATTTTAAAATATTTCAATTGTGTGTGAGTATATATATATATACATGTTGAGCCATTGCTTAAGCGTTCATACGCAACGAGTCAGTTTGACCGTTTTTGGGAAGTATTGATTGTAACATGTTCATGTGAAATGACTTGTATTTGATTGCTGTTTCAGAGCTGCATTATTGCAGGGCGGTACATGTCAAGCTTTTTCAAGAAAATTGTCCATCCTGGGTGAGCGTTTTTTTATTATAAATTTTTCCAGCTTTAATAATTCTAGTGTTACCTTACAGGGCACTTTGGCGTTGTCGGCTCGTGCCTTCACTTTCAGACTTTGTGTCGTTAAAATTTTAACTGGGGTGGGGGATATGTCAAGAGCCGCATGAGCTCTTTTTTCTGTTAGTCATGGGTTGGTTATTTTGGGAGAATATGAAACGCGTTTAGCTATTAATCGAGCCACGGATTTCGTGATGAGGGATGTGTGAGTGAAGTTTGTAAACATTAAGTTAACCCTTTGATTTTGGTGTGCGTGTGAGATTTTCTTGTTTACATAGTAGGATTGTAGAAGTTCGAGCGTAGGTTTTTGAATTGTATACATATCCTTTTGAGAAAGCAGTCAGGGTTAACTGAAAGACAAACTTGTGTTTGTCGTGGCCAGGTCCTTGATCGTCCAATCGGGAGGGAGACCCTTAGTAACCATCGGGGGGTATAAAAGCTAACACACGTACTAAGATCAGTGGATTCATATTTTGAGTCACGGGGTCCTCCTACCTGAGTGGACATGACAGACAGAAAGATTCGCACTGTGAGAGACCTGGACAGTGACGAAGCCTCTGTGCACCAGGCTTAAGTGTGCACACCACTTACATTGGACTCTCTCGCTCGCAAAACCATAGCGAGCGAGGAAATGGTGAGATCCCTCGTATGTGTTCGTGCCAGGAACTGTGACAGTTTTTCCGTCACCCCAGTGTGACGAAGAGAAGGACATTGACTATACTTTTACTAGATGTGTAATGAGCTGTTAGATTCTGTTTGAGATTGAACTATGTTCATTTCCCAGCTGTATACTTCTTAGTGTGGAGCAGCATAGATATTTTGTAAAATGTATTACTGTGAAAATGATTAGTGAGTGCTACTATGCTTTACGAGTCAGTCCATTTCTGATTAGGTGCTATTACTGATTGTATGAAAGCGAGACCGACCAAATTGAATTTGTTTACACCGGTGTCCTTTAGGAACCGTAGTCCTGGATAGGCGCACTTAAAGAGCGCATGGTACAATACTTTCTTTCCATACCCTATTTTAGATAGACTTGCTGGACTTTCTGTAGTCGATGACATTTATGTAATTTCTATGATTTTGATTACCGTAAATTATGCAGTCGAATGTTGTATTATGATTATATGGCCCGTCAGGCCTGAACATCAGAAATCCTGTGTTTCTTAGAGGTATGAATGTTTCGGTTGTGAGTCAACGATCTGTGTTCACAGCTACTATATCCACTATATCCCACTTCTGACAACGGGAATAGCGAAAAGATTAGTAAAACACGAGATGAAATAACAACTACTTGTAAGTTAATGTGATACTATGTTATATTCATTACAAAGAAGTCACTCAAGTTAAATTACGTTTCATGAAGCCATATCAATTTGATTAAAAAGCTTTGTCATGAGATCAAGTTACTACTATTGCTACTGATCACATAATCCACCTGGATCGTAGGGGTGCTGCATGACAGAGAGCCTCGTCAGGTGCCTCCACTTTTCGCGGTTGTTTACGAGCGCCTGAGTTTGGGCAAAGGATTTCCCGGTCCACTTCGCAATGTTGTCAGTCCACCTCTTCCTTTGCCTTCCTCTTCTTCTCCTCCCCTGCACAGTTCCCTGTAGAATGGTCTTGGATAGGCCACACGATCTTGTTATGTGGCCATACCATTTCAGTTTTCTTCGTTTCACAGTAGACAGCAAGTTTTCATGATGACTCATGTGTTGTTTCACTCCACTGCGCACCTCCTCATTTGTGACGTGGTCAGTGTATGAGATGCCAAAGAGTCGTCTAAAGCATCTCATTTCGGCTATTTGGATCTTCCTCTGCAGCTCTGCCGTCAAGGTCCATGATTCACAAGCATACAGAAAGATGGGGATAACGAGGGCATAGAGTAGTCTGAGTTTGGATTTGACTGAGATGTTTTTACCTTTCCATATTGGTCTTAATTTTGTAAGCGCCCCTGTTGTTCGTGCCATTCTTGCATGGACTTCTGTCTTGGATCCTTCTTGGCTGATGACAGCAACAAGGTACTTGAAATTGTTTTCTCGGCACTAATTTCCATGCCATATCTGGTTGATGTTTCTTCCAGTCGTTTCACCAGTCTGGCGAGGTCTTCTTCATTTCCTGCCAGACCGTCAATGTCATCGGCAAACCTAAGGTTAGTGACTGCTTTTCCACCGATGCTGACTGTGCTCGTGTGATTTTGAAGGGCATCAGTCATGATTTGCTCAAGGAACATGTTAAACAGGATAGGTGATAGCAGGCAACCTTGGCGGACCCCGACGGTAGTGTGGAACCATTCTCCTTTTTTCCCTTGGGCGAGGACTGCCCTGGTGGCTTTGCTGTATAGCTGTTGAATCTACTCTATCAGCTTTTGGCCCATGTTGTAGTTCTTCATTGTTGCCCATAATGCACCATGCCACACGGGATCGAGGGCATATTTGAAATCCACGAACACATGGAAGATGTCCTGCTGATGTTGGCAGTATTTCTCACACAAAACTCTGAGATTGGATATCTGTTCTGTTGTACTTCTTCCGTGCCTGAACCCGGCTTCTTTCTTCAGCGATTATTTCTTCAGCCTGAGGTCTCAATCGGTTCAGTAAAACTTTCAGCACCACTTGGCTTACATGACTGATCAGGCTAATGGTTAGATAATTTTGGCATAGCTGTAGTTTGCCTTTCTTGGGGAGAGTGATGATAAGAGATTGCGTCCAAGGTGTGGGCCATTCTCCCGTCTTCCAGATTTTATTGCAGATATTAGTGAGGATGTCCACCACTGTCTCTCCGCCATGTTTGATCAGTTCTGCAGGGATGTTGTCAACTCCTGCTGCTTTTCCATTTTTCAGTGATCTAATGGCTGTCGTCTCTACTTCTTCTTTAAGAATTGGAAAATCATCATTGTTTGTCGATTCATGGCAGAATGTTACAACGGGGTCCCCGTTGGCTTGATGGTTATAAAGGTCTGAACAATACTCAGTCCACCTTTTTAGGACGTCCTCTTCCTCTGTGAGGCAGTTCCCAGCTTTGTCTTGGATGGCGCTGACTCGTGCTTGCCTTGGTTTTGTTAGATCCTTTACTGTTTGGAATGCTCGCTTGCTGTTGTTCTTCTCCAGATTTTGCTCAATTTCCTTGAACTGTTTCTCAATCCAATCTTCTTTGGCTTGTTTCATGCTCTTCCTAATCTCTTCATTGACATCTCTGTATTCTTCAGCTCCTGAGGGCGTGTTCTTGTTTTTCTTCAGATCCCTCCTTTTATCACACATTTTGAGGATTTCATGCGTGACCCATGGTTGAATTTTCCTGCGAACCTTTCCAAGCACCTCGTTTGCTGACTCTATCATGACTGTATTGAGCTGATCTATTAGAGTCTCTGCGCTTTGATCTTCTAGCCTTAAAAGTGGAGCGAACTTCCCTCCCATTGCTGCCTTGAAAGATTCTGCGATGTTGGGATCTTTCAATCTGTCCAGATCAAATTTCATTCTGGCACTTTTGGGCTTCTTTGCGTTCTCCAGTCTGGGCTTTAAAGTTCAGCAGTACCATGTCGTGGTCACTTCCGACATCTGCATCAGGGTACGTTCTTGTGGTAGCTCTTTTGATCCCTGACCTAAATCGTTTCTGCACCAAGATATAGTCGATCTGGCTGTGATGGGATCCGTCTGGCGCATGCCAAGTCCAGCGTCTTGATGCCTTGTGCTTGCCGAGTGTATTTCCCTCCAGTCTTTCAGTTAGTCTCTTCCAACTTTTGTGTTCCAATCGCCTTGAATGATCAACACGTCTCTTTTGTCGACTTTGAGATGAAGTATGGGCAACCAATGTGGATGTACTATTATACGGGATTTTTGCATTTTCTTGGCATATATTTTGCACTGTCCTTTGCATGCATTCTCATTAGTGTACTTGAGAGAAAAGAACAGTTGCAAAGCATTTGTCATTAAAATGCAACAATCCTTTTATTCTGTCGTTCAGTTTGATAATAAACATTTCTTTAAATGAAAACAAATGGATATATAGATGATAGATAGACAGACAGACAGACAGACAGACATACAGACAGACATAAAGACAGACAGACAGACAGATAGATATATATGATTAGTGGAAACAGTACAACTACGCCTTTGCGTATATCCTTACACAGTCGGGTTTACCGGCGACAGCTGTGCCTTCTATTGTCAAAACATCGTGTCTCCTGACATCAATTTTGCAGGTTCGAGTACTGAGTTCCTGTAGAATAGCCAATACTCAGGATTATATAGGTGTGTCTTAAATTGATACATTGTTATATTATTCTATTCAGCCAAACATCGGGTTTTTCATGTTTTCACCATAGCATTTTTCAAAACTTCATATAGAGAAGAAACGGGAAAACTAAGAAAATTAAAAGATATCGTATTATGGGTTATTTTTCAAACTAATTGAATAGGAACTGTCGCAGACCATTTCCTTTCCAGTTGTCTCGAGTTGACTGACCTATTTTTGATTTTCTTGATGTTTTTTTTTTTCCCACTTCTTCTCTACTTTAATCTATAGAGGCCTGGTATATTATTATTATTATTATTATTATTATTATTATATTTATTATTATTTTATATAGCGCACATCCATTTTTAGGATGCTCTAGGCGCTTTACAAAAGAAACCTGTCAACCACAGAGCATGCAGAATGGAACGCCGGCGATGCGCTCAACACACTACACTGCTTCTTTCTCTCTCCCTGTCTCGCTCACTCTCTCTCTCTCTCTCTCTATCTCTCTCCATCTCAGAGTAATAAAGACATAATTATTTATAATTTCTGATCTCCCATCCCCAGCACCCCCGCCGCCTTTTTTTAAAATCTCGCTTTGAAGACTTTTTCATGTCGAGCTGCATGAGACCTCAACTCGCTTTTTTTTTCTTTTGGTCACAGTGACGTAAAGTTCAGATTTGGGGATTTGGCCATTTTTGGCTTGTTTCGCTTGAAACCAAACCTTTCACAATAGATCGTCAAAAATTCGCAAAAAGAAAAAGTTGTATGTAGCAAAGTCTCACCTAAGAAATAATAATAATATTATCCAAACTATACAATGAAACCTAACGAAAAAGGGATTTCACTATTTTGGTGATGTAAAAAAAAACCAGTTTTTCCGTGGTTTTTATATTCGTTTACAGTGTATATGAAAAGCAGCATAGGTAAGCATTCCACTTTTACAATTTTTGTTCATGTTTTTGCGCAGTCGATTTTATTTAAAAGAAATACACTGTACTCCTCAAAACTTTAACCTGTATTTTTCTCAAGGCTATGATTTTACCTCCACATCACTATAACAGAGAAACCAGCAAATTTATTTTCGCATTTGGCTGATTATTTCTTGGAATTGCCTACTTTTGTGTAACCTACATGATCGGCAATCAGATTGAATTTATTCATAACAAACCTGAGAAAAATTATTTCAATAGTTTTTAAATATTATTATATTCATAACAAAGTGATTGTCCCTAATTATTATTAATTTTATAATACATGTAAAAAAAGAAATAATCTAACGCCGGAGAACACTGCTATAATTTGTTTGTAGCTCTGTTGATTTTTATTGAAGGATTGGGGTAATAAGAAATTGATTAAAGCTTTTTTGATATTTCAGCCGGGTTTTTTCTGTTTTTGTTGCTGTTGTACAACTTATTATGGGAACGTTTTAGTTGCTTTTTCGATTAAAGACACTTTTTAATGATTTTTAATGCTGACAATCAAATGAGATGGTGCCGTGAGGGGAAAAATTTCATGCTAATAGTGAGAATAATTATTCTGTCAGTTTTCAAGGTTTGTAGTATCCCCAAATAATTATTTCTCTGTCTACCGGAGCCACTCCTTTAATATTTTTCAATATGGACAAGTGGTTCTCAAAGGGGTTGGTATCGAGCCCCCCCCCCCCCACTCCCCACCTCCCTCTCCGGAGGCGATTTTGAGTGAAGATTTTCCTAGGTAGGCAATCAAGTTTTGCACACTAATTTCTCTTCTTTTTTTAGTATAAAACCAACGTTATTTATGCACATTACTAGAAAAAAAAATCCTGTTTAAAAAAAAGGTAATGAAATCGAAAACAGACTTCAAAATATCGTTATCGACAGTTTGTATTTTCCGGTTAGCTTTTCCACTTAGGAACATTATTTTATTAACAATATGAACATTTTGAATGTTTATAACTATCAACTATGCATTTTAATGAGGTGGGGATCATAAACAAAGCACAAGAATCATGCCGCTGGGCTGAAAAATTAGCCCTAAATAACACCTCAGTGTCGCTTCCAAAATCACGAGTTTTAGTGAATACTTGGCATCGAGACCTTTATTTATGTTTCCCACATGTTTAGGTCAAGGTAACAGGCCTGAGACATCCCATTTCCGTGTATACAAGCATAAAATACCACTACACTGCCATAGTAAAGCATAGCAGGGTGCGTGTCTCCCCCCCCCCCCCTCCCCCGACCTTGACCTCGAACCCTTTTCACTGATTAGTCGACTGTAAACGGAGCAATAAACTGAGCCTCCTCATTGGCTGGAGCGTGGGTCATGTTCTCTATACTACATTTACCAGCTTTAGGCCGTGACCTACATAATAGCCTAAAAAGTACAATATCAGCTGACTGAACTGTGCTTTTGTTTCAAGTCTTCGTTTTTATAACGTTGCTCTACGACATGGAATTCGTTACCGCTTGTGAAAGATGCCCAAGTAGAAAGTCACTTTGCGTTCCTTGCAGTTGCAAAACGTCAGACAAGAGGTCTTAAGAAAGTGCAGACCAGTAACAAAAGAAGAGTGCTGATTATGTTACACTGTTTTTATTGTGGATCGCTGAGATTAGCTGTAAAGGGTTCAAAAGCTAGTAGAAAATCGAGGGGTTCTTCATCAGTCCTTTTCGTACATGTTGCTACATAAGTTCATATGATAGAAGCCCGCCTGCCCCCCCCCCTCCCCGCCCCACCCTTCGGCAGTGTATCCCCAACTCCCGACTGTTCTATTCCCCATTCCACCTTGTAGCTTATACCTATTTCTCCCCCCCCCCCCCCACGAGCCATATGTCATCCCTACCCCTCTGTACACATCTGTCATAAGCTTTTGGTAGGCCCAGCACACAAAGTTGGAATGATTTGAGCTATGTGTGACACTTTTCAATAACATTCCTATTGAAAAACATTCTTCAAATGTGAGTTTCTCGAAAGTGCATTTTGGATCAATAATTCATGAACAAATTTTTTATTTATCGACTAATTGGCATAAAATTATGCTAACATGTTTGAACAAACCAACAAATTCATACAGAAGGAAATTTGTTTAGCTTTTCAATTTATTTTTTAATGACTTCTTTTAAAGATAGAAAATAGGAAGAAATGGAATTCGGCTACATACGATTTTCAAAAATTCACAACAAAAAATCTGTAAAAGATATCAAAATTCCCTACTGTTTTTTTTTTTTAACCTTAGATTGAATAAGATATGAGAGAAGTTTCAAATAAGTCCAGTAAAATTTGTCGAAGTCAATCTATATTGAAGTTGACACTTTTTGGGGACTCAAAATCCAAGGTGGCGGCCTTTCCATGGCAACCATATAATTATGACAGACAATTTTTAAATGTTTTTTTCTGCTAACTCAGACATCTTGAATTCGATTATGATAGTTAAATTAATTGTCTATTTCTCATAGCAACAAAAATCGCCTCTGGGACCCCCCCCCCCCCTCCTTTAACCATTCAGTAAATTATAGGTAGATCTAAATGAAAGGCTAACCAGAGAAGGCTTTACCAATGACCAACATAATTTTAGTTGCACAGATACAGCCACCATCAGTGATGGGATGGCATCAAAGATTCATCAAAATAGAAGTGACTGGCCTTCTTGACGGCTGTATCGGGAATGGCGACAAGTCTGAGAGACTTCTGAATGTATGCATTGCTGATAGAGGCCCTCTGCTTGTCCGTGACTAAATGACGACGAGTTATGGAGCTGTTTGAATCAGTGCGGACTTTATTTTAATTTTTTTTTTCAGCACGTGTCGGCATGCTAGCGTGGAGAGAGAATACAGAAACTGCCTCAATGTTACAAGTTTTTACCAAGTATAATGAAGTGAACTTTAACGACAACAAGGCCAATCTCGTCCAGCAAACTATATCATGTTGTCTTTTTCCCTCAAGCTAGAGCTGTGGAAAGTGGAGGTGAATGTCCACTTCACTCAACTTGACAAAATCATGCACAGGAGATGTCAAGACCTGCCAGGTCTTGGTGTCTCTGAGAGGGTTAAGAACCCTAACGATGCACCTATGACGCCCATACATTTGCAAGGGAAAAGGATCGAATGCAGTGCAAAGACATCTCAAAAATAGAGAAACGGGCTTCAGATTTGTGACAATGGCGATCCGCGTTTGCTTGTCACAAACACCGATATTAAATGGTTGTCCACAGCACACCAGCCAGGGGAAAATCACTGACTTGTTAACAGTACATGATGGTTGTCCACAGCACACCAGCCAGGGGAAAATCACTGACTTGTTAACAGTACATGATGGTTGTCCACAGCACACCAGCCAGGGGAAAATCACTGACTTGTTAACAGTACATGATGGTTGTCCACAGCACACCAGCCAGGGGAAAATCACTGACTTGTTAACAGTACATGATGGTTGTCCACAGCACACCAGCCAGGGGAAAATCACTGACTTGTTAACAGTACATGATGGTTGTCCACAGCACACCAGCCAGGGGAAAATCACTGACTTGTTAACAGTACATGTGCAAAGGTTTATGAAGAGGAGCAACCAATTGTTGATGCTTTTGATTTTGCAAATCATTTTTCTATTCTTCTTTAGAATATCTGAATAATAATTCAGTAGTTAAGTATCATTTAGAATATCTGAATAATAATTCAGTAGTTAAGTATCATTTAGAATATCTGAATAATAATTCAGTAGTTAAGTATCATTTAGAATATCTGAATAATAATTCAGTAGTTAAGTATCATTTAGAATATCTGAATAATAATTCAGTAGTTAAGTATCATTTAGAATATCTGAATAATAATTCAGTAGTTAAGTATCATTTAGAATATCTGAATAATAATTCAGTAGTTAAGTATCATTTAAAAATGTATGAAAACCCCAATATAATTTATTTCTAATCTGTACACATTTGGTGGCTTTTTGGGGTGGGATCAGGTTTGGGGGCGATTAAAAAAAAATATGGGCCCCAAAGGGGCGATTGCCTAAGAAAGGTAGAGAACCACTGATGTAGATTAATTTGAACTCTGACGATGAGATGTGTGGCTATGAGGATGATAATTTTTTATTTTTTTTTTAATGACGATATTGAAGGAGGGATGGCAATAAGATAACGAGGATGATAACGACAAGATACATACCACTTCAGTTTCTTTTAATTCGAATACCAATGCGAAACAGAGATTGAAAAGCTAAAAGACAAAAAGAAAACAACAAATCAAAAAACATTGCAAAACATGTTAATTTATTTTTTTTTTTTAATAATTTTTCGTACAGCTGGTGGCGTACTTATTCAAGCCTGTTTCGACTCAGTCTGCGAGGATTCTCTGTCCATCAGATAACTCAAGGCAGTGTTGACCCACCCGAACTAGTGAAAAAAAAACTCTTTCAGACCTAGCTCTAGTATTGTACGAGGGGCCGTTTAACACTATAGATCATTATTTCACATTAAAACCGAATTGAAACAGACTTGACTTAGTACGTCACCAGTCTAATAGTTTCCTACACTCACATGAATTATTTTACACGTCGCCACAGCGCAGCGCCGGTCCCCGTGGTTGTTGTTGTTGTTTTTTAAAGGGGGGAGGGGGGGGGGTTTAGTGATAGGAATAACTTTTATTTAATTTTGCCTGGGCAACTGTCTGTCTGTTCGGATTACTCTTCTAGTATCTTTAACGTGCCCAACGTGCACACGGTCACTCCCAGATGTTTCTCTTTTGTCCTTCTTCTTGTCTTAATACGTTTCTTTATTCTTCTTTTCTTTCTTTCTTTTTTTTTTTCCTAGCCCTCAAAAGGGTTCCCCATCGGGCTCTTCTCTCCTTTCCTTCTTCTTTTCCTGAAGGCTGGCGCCAGAGTATTGCGAGAGGGAAATTATGTATGTGTCCAGGTCTTCATTTCAGGAGGTGTCGCTGGCGCCAGAGTATTGCGAGAGGGAAATTATGTATGTGTCCAGGTCTTCATTTCAGGAGGTGTCGCTGGCGCCAGAGTATTGCGAGAGGGAAATTATGTATGTGTCCAGGTCTTCATTTCAGGAGGTGTCGCTGGCGCTGGCATTTTGCATCTAACTTTACTTGTTTTTATTTTTCTTGCTTGTTTTTTTCTGTGTATTTTTGTGGCAGAAATTTTAGTTTCTTAGAATTTTGCTCGGGCAGAGGCCTTGTTCGGCCGGCTCTTCTTGACTTTTAACTGCCAAGGTATCTTTAACCAGTGCAACGCGCACACCGGCTGTTTTTCGTTCTTGTTGGAGGAGAAAGTGTTCGATTCTACCTACCATAGGATCAAGGACAGGAATTTTCATTCTCCAGAAAAAATAATTCAAACATGCCTGCACCGACCGGGGATCGAACCCGGTACCCTTGGCATAAGAGTCGAGCACCTTGCCTCTAGACCACCGTGTCCCTTGAAAAAGTAAGTGTGTGTGTGTATGTATGTGTGTGTGTGTGGTTAAAACAAATGATCAGTATCCATGCGTTTCTGCACTCACCTCATAATCATATTGATATGAGCTGATAACCTTTATCGATTTCCATGTCTCTCCGTGGTCTTTGAGGGCTTTCACGGCAGCAATGTATACTGGATCACTTTTTTTGTACATATACATCATTTTTAATCCCTTGGAGCATTTGCAGGAAATGTAGGGCAAGACCGCTGCCAACAGTAAGACTATCAGTACCTGGGCAAATACAAACAACAATGATGATGATGTCACTGGGATAACAACGTTTGGAATGGTAACGCCTGGAACCTTTGTAATAATCCTTCTCATGAAACTAATAACATGGGTCATGGGACTCTAACAATATGGGACACGAGACAATAACAAGATGGGACACGAGAAAATAACAACATGGGAGCACACAAACAATATGGGACAATGTGGGGGAAAAAACAATATGCGTCACGAGACAATAACAACAACAAAGTACCACACTAAGAATATGGCACACGAGACAAAACAATATGGGACACAAGGTACTAACAACATGGGACACGAGACATTAACAACATGGGACACGAGACAGTAACAGCATGGGCTACGAGACACTAACGATAATTATGGGACAACAAACAATAACAATGACACGAGACACTAACAACATGGGACACGAGATATTAATGATATGGGACATGAGACACTAATAACATGGGACATGTAATAATAACCACGTGTGCTACTCTTTTCGTCATATTCAAAAACTAAATGAGATTTAGCAAAATTGCCCAGTTTGGGTAAAGCCGCCAAGCAATATAATTTTGATGACCACAAAAGAGCAAACATCTCAAATGTGAGCAAGCCCCACTAACCTCAACGGAAGTCGCATTTTTTTTTTTGAGTGTTGAGTTATGAATATCACCATAAGGTATGAAATCTTATCTTTAATTTGGTGTAAAAATTATTGCAGTGCTCCTTTTTATCGCAAAGTTATGGCTTTTGAATGACACCTAACCTCCTCCCCCCCCCCCCGCCCCCCATTCATAAACGGAAGTAACTTTCAAGAAAATCACCATTAAAGATGGAGTAGTGATTTTCGCTCTCGGCGAGATGCGTGGCCTTACAATCTCCATAGCATCAGGTACTTGTAATCAATCTACAGCTTTGAAATTTTGCACATCTATGCCAATATAAATCATACACGCGGTGTAAAAATTTTGTGACAATAGGTTTATTAATTTTGAAGTTGTTGAGATTTCATTGAACCCCATTATAGCCGTGATGTCAACGGTAAAATTAAAGGCATTGAAAGCAATATTTATCATATTTAGAGGCTGATTTGAGATATAATATTTTCACAGAATGTAGAAAAATAGTTGAACTTTTAAGTATCGACCAAAATACAAAAATCGTTTAAAAAATCGGATAGTTGTGTTTCATCGCGATTTTCTCCGTTTGGTCCAGTGCGACTTCCATTGACGTTAGTGGGGCTTGCTCTCAAATTTGACCCATTCGCCCCTTCCTCTTATTTGTTCCGGTCAAAATGTCTGAACACTTTCTTCTATTCAACTCAGTTGTGACTCAAATCAACGAAAGCATTAAAATAATATAATATATTTCAAAAACTTTTTTTTTAAATGCCCACGTACATCTTCATGTCTCTCTAAGCGTAACATGGTATTCTGTAGAATTGAAGGCTTCGCCGTTAAAATCCTTTCTTGATTACATTGAATGCTTTACTTCCTTTTCAACAGGAAGTAACAATGCAACGAAAATGAAAGCATTTTACAGCTACTCGTCGTCAGGTGGCGACCAGTGGCCGATTTCATGGATTTGGAGTAAATCTGCCCGTGTTGCACCATGATGCAGGCCACAGACTAATAAATTAACTGTAAATTCATATTTAGTCGATATGCCTGAACTAAAGTTACATTTACCACCACCAACCCCCCCCCCCCCCTTCTCCCCTTTACCCATCAACTACGGCTTACCGCTGTAACTAAAATTGACACTGAGCATGCACAGAATTTGTTTCGGCCAATTCCTGCCACGAGAAAACAACGCCGATCAAAACGGAACTAAGAGATTGAGGGTGAGTAGAAATCCATTTTTGCCCCACGCCCGCGAAGTCGCGGGTTGGAATAAAATCTTAGTTGCTGTCTTTCTATCTGGCAGACGCCTCTTTTTTGAGCTATTTACCCATTGCGTAGCTGATTTAGTCGTCCTCTGAGAAAGTGTAAAGTTACCAACCCTCTATATGCGGGTGTATCCCTACGCAAAGTTTATGCACACCGAGTAGGGTTTTGCATAGAGCATAAGGCCTACACCAGCGTGTAATAAGTTACGCACAGTTCATGTATACTGCCAAACCCCATAATCGTACGGAGAAAATCAAAAGATTTCAGCGCTGTGCTCCTGGATAATAGATTCAGATTTTTATTCTCCTTCTTCTTCTTATATCATCATTATGCACTTTTTGTTTTCACTAGAACATTCAGTTCGGCCCTTTTTCTTCCTTCGAATTTGACATGGACTGGTCCTTAAACCACACTTTCACATTCGTTTTCAACCGGTTTTCAACTCGTGAAAGTAATTAAGGTATCGTGCAATGGAAAGCGTGTGTATGTTATATTATTAAAAATAGTTTCTGGGATGTGCAAAGGTGCATAAAGTCGTGAAATTGAAGGATTTTTTTTTTATGTTCCCAAACCGCTGGAACTGGTGCTACTCAATCGTGTGGACCTGATGTGAGCTGTGGTCCATCGGAAAAAAAGGAGGCATTGCGTTTATCTGAAATGTTTGGATTTGCTCGTATGTAGATATGGCCTGATGATATCCCCATGAAATCGGTAAAACTAAAAAAAATTGTTCATGGTATATAGTGCTTTCTTATCTTTTTTTGTTATGCATGTGTTTATAAAAGGAAATTTCTTTTTAATTCATTCCTCTTTGCAAATGAATAAACGGTCCCCAGCTAGAGTAAATTTAAGGAGGAGGCTAAGCAAAATTTCGCCCGGATTCACCAGGCCATGAAAGTGATATTAAAGAAATTGTAAAACCCTATATTGTTGACTCACTATAATAATACGGGACATGGGGCACCAGACACTATTGACAAGGGTCATATATGGCCTTTAGCGTCTTTACAGACGGTCTTAGCAGCTAGAATATTCACTTTCACTTTGACTGACAGCTTCTCTCGTGGCTTATTCTACCAATGTTTGACCCGAGAGTGCGATGGCAGTGATTGCAGGTCAGTCTTTTGGGTTCACTTTGGCGAGTGTTTTCATTCCGCCTCTGTCGTTTTGTCAGGTATGTTTCTTTTGCCTTGAAGTCTATTGCGAGCGTGCCACTGCGCAATTTTTGTCTCCATCTGCTTCGATCACTTGCAAGGTTCTCCCATTCATTGGGGTCGATGTTGAATGCTTTCATCGTGACCTTACAAGTGTCTTTGAATCGCAGATGTGGCCTACCTCTGGGTCGGTTGCCAGTAGCAAGTTCCCCGTAGAGAATTTGTCTGGGGATGCGATCATTTTCCATACGGCGGAGATGTCCAAGCCACCGCAGTCTTTTTTTGCCTAGGAGAGCCTGAGTTGATGGAATGTTGGCTCGGCTCAGAACTTCGATATTTGAGATCCTGTCTTGCCACTTGATCTTGAGAATTTTGCGTAGGCAGCGCAGGTGGAAGGAGTTGAGGGATCTTTCATGTTTGGAGTAGGTGGTCCATGTCTCTGAGCCATACAGCAGGGTGCTTAGGACGCAAGTTTGGTACACGAGTACCTTTGTTTTGATGGTCAGCTTGCTATTGTTCCACACCCTTTTTGAGAGTTTGCCAAAAGCTGTGGCCGCCTTTCCTATTCTGGCATTTATTTCAGTTGTTATGTCTGTGCTACCACTGATGGTTGAGCCTAGGTAGCAGAATTTTCCCACTTGCTCCAGAGGAGAGCCATTCAGCATGATTGGGTTGGGGTTTCTCAAGCCTTGTGTCAAAACTACAGTTTTTGAGACACTGATCTTTAGCATGAATTTGTCACAGGCTTTGGCAAGGCTATTGATGAGAGCCTGGAGCGTGGTTTCATCGTGGGCCACGATTGCAGCATCCTCTGCGAAGAGGAGCTCTTGTAACATAATATGCTCTGTACGAGATTTTGCTTTTAGTCTGGCAACATTAAAAATGGAGCCGTCCACTCTGGTGTTAATAAGTACTCCACCTGAACATTGACCAAAGGCATTCTTGAGTAGGGCTGCAAAATATATACCAAATAAGGTAGGAGCAAGAACACATCCCTGCTTCACACCGCTGTTTACAGCAAATGAATTGGATGTGCAGCCCTCAAAGTTGACACATGCCCTCATGTCAGTGTGGAAGGATGCAATAAGTTTTAGCAATGTTGGTGGACAGCCTATGGATTTAAGGACTGCATACAGGCCAGATCGGCTTACGGTGTCGAAAGCCTTTGTTAGGTCCACAAAGCATGTTATAAGCGGCCTGTTTTGTTCTTTACATTTTTCTTGGATTTGCCGAAGTGCAAATATCATGTCAATAGTTGATCGTTTGCTTCGAAAGCCACATTGTGTTTCTGGTAAGACTTTTTCCGCCAGTTGTTGAAGGCGGCAGAGGATGACGCGAGCAAAAGCCTTTCCAGTAATGCTGAGGAGGGATATGCCTCGATAGTTGTTGCAGTCGCCTTTGTCTCCTTTGTTCTTGTAAAGTGTGACAATTTTGGCGTCTCTCATATCATGTGGTATCACGCCTTCTTTCCAACACTGCAGTAACAGATTATACAGGTGTGGTAATAGTGGGCCTTTTAGGTCTTTTAATACTTCTGCAGGAATGTTGTCACTTCCTGTGGCTTTTCCAGCAGACAGGTGGTCGATTGCATTGGAAAGCTCAACTAAGGAAGGTTCAGCGTCAAGTTCGGCCATTATTGGCAGTTTTTGGAGGTGTTCCTCAAAATCTGGTGGAATATTTTTCTCAGTTGAATACAACAGAGAGTAATGCTCTACCCACCTATGCAGTTGTTCATTTTTATCTGTGATGGGTTCACCATTTACAGACTTAAGTGGGGCGCTTTTGGTGATGATTGGCCCAAGAGCTACTTTCATCTGACTAAAGGCGGTTTTCATATCTCCCTTTTCATTTGCCTCTTGTATGCTGTTACACAAGTCTGTCCAATATTTGTTGGCGCAACGTCTTACCTCCAGCTGAAGTTTAGCTTTTGCATTTTTCAAACAAGTTTTTGTACTCTAATTGCAATTTTTGTTATACTCATTGAAAGCAGATTTCTTTTGCTTAATGAGAGGTAGGAGAATTTCGCTGTTCTGGGCTACCCAGTCGTTGTTTGAAACTTTATGCTGTCCAAAAGACTTGATGGCACAGTCATGAATTTTTGAACTGAGAGTGTTCCATGTTTCATCTACCGAGTCACATTGGGTGACATTATCCATGCTTTCAGCAAATAACTTTTCAAATGACTTTCTATTTGATTCATCTCTGATTGCTGTTACATTGATCTTAGGGATTGAAGGGGCTTTTGATCTGTATATTTTCTTGGCCGAAATTTTGATTTTGCTGACTACCAGTGCATGGTCGGTGTCACAGTCAGCACTGTGGAGGGAACGAGTTATTTTTATACAGCCCAAACTCTTCCTCCTTGAGAGAATAAGATCTAATTGATGCCAATGGCCAGACCTGGGATGGAGCCATGATGTTTTTTGGCATCTCTTAAGGTCAAAGTACGTGTTTGTAACACATAATGAGTTTACGGAGCATAGCTCCAGAAGGCGCTGCCCGTTTTCGTTGATGTTGCCAATGCCGAAGTGCCCAATGCACTTTGGCCATGCGGAGTGATCTGCTCCCACTCGAGCGTTAAAGTCACCCAGAATTAGCAGGCCTTCGGTGAGAGGGATGTTGTGGAGAGTCCTCTGCAATGCCTCGTAGAAAATGTCTTTGGTTTCGTCAGAGGAGGTAAGTGTTGGGGCATAGACACAGATAATGTTGGTAAAACCAGACCGGGTGTTCAGTCTGAGTGTCATGATGCGTTCTGACACTCCAATTGGAGTTGCGATCGAATTGATAAGGGAGTTTTTTACGGCGAAGCCCACGCCGTGGATTCTCGGCTGTTCGCTGCTAAGGCCCTGCCAGAAGAAGGTGTAGTTTTCTTCTTTGACTGACCCGGAGTCGGGAAGTCGAGTTTCTTGAAGGGCAGCGATGTCGATGTTTAGTAGCTGAAGTTCTCGATCAATAATTTTGGATTTCCTGATGGAGTCAATATTAGTGAGATCTTGCTGTTGCAAGCCTGGGCGCATTGTTCTGACGTTCCAGGTACCAAGTTTTAGTATTTTTCTGTTTTTGCCAGGTGCACACTTTACGTCAGCTTTTCGACTTTTGGTCTAGCTCCAACCACCTTATGAAGCAGGCTGACGTGGCGGAACAACACCCACCTGCCTGGGGGCTGCCCAGGTTACGGCGGGCGGTAGTTGATCAATGCAGCTGAAAAGCCGCTCCCACCGACAGAGGGGACCCCTGGCGCTCATCCGTACGCCAAATGGATTGAGCTTATCACCGGTAACTGCCACCTCCCGTGTTGTGCCCATCCGTAACGGATGGCTGGAGTGTCCTCTCCAGATCGGAAATGGGTGGGCTTATAGAGGAGAGACAGACGCTTGCCAAGCCCGAGCAAACGCCTCCTCGTTTTGCTGCCTTGCCTGGGCTATTTTTAAGAGATGGTGCTTTGCCCAGAGGCACCACCCCTCTCTCTGCCATTCTAGTTAAACCCAAGGGAGAGACCAGGTCAATACATTTGGAACTAGTCCGGCTGCAGGAGATGCTGGAAGCCAGTTTGATGCAGTTCTCCCTGACAACCACCTTCGGGTCTCCACTCCTGATTTTCTGTCTGGGTTTACTCCCATAGCCTTTGCTATCATAGCAACACACAAGGCAGTGTGGTATTTGTATTCAGGGTTACCTTCCCCTAGTCTTCCTCTCTCCCGAGATGACCCACAAGACAGTGGGGGTGACAGTAGCAGGCTGTATTGTGTACTGTCATACAATAGCAGAAAACTCTGGCCTGACAAGGGTCATGGGATGCTAATAATTATGAGGCAGGAAACATCATATACAAGGGGCATTGGGACAAGAGAAAATAACAACATGGGACACGAAACATTAACAATATGTCGCCCCAGGGGCCTCGAACATCTAGCAGTCACAGGGAAGCTCGTTATTGGGACCAAAGAAAATAATAGCATGGGACACGAAACATTAACAACTAGATGAGTTACCGGGCATTGCCCAGAATAAACATGTGATCCCCCCCCCCCCTTCTCTCTCTAGTACAATAAAAGTAATAAACTATACAGTCTTGCTTCAGAACTCATGCGCACCACAACATTACGCACCAAACTGAACGCTTGATACGGTTACTTTTTATGACATGCACGGTACTATACTATATATTACGAAACAAACATGCAAATATACAGATGTTACATAGCAATAAACGTTGTTATTTTTTTAAAATACATGCTTGAAGTAAACAACTTTTAATGATAGCCATCATCTTCCTTATCTCAATTGTCACCTTCCTGCCAAATTTAAGTCCTGAAGAGTGTATAGTTTGGTCAGTTAGTCATGCCAAAGGTTGCAAGTTACTGAAATATATAATAGATATGTCGCCCCAGGGGCCTCGAACATCTAGCAGTCACAGGGAAGATCGAAGGCAGAAAAAGTAGGGGTAGATATAGAAAAACTTTCACTGAAAGTCTTAATTCATGGACAAGAAACAAACGTCACAACGGGGGCGTATCGTTGTGCCGCCGTGCCGCCGTCCCGCTGTGCCACCGTAGCGTATCGTTGTGCCGCCGTGCCGCTATGCCGCCGTCCCGCTGTGCCGCCGACCCGCTATGCCGCCGATGAAATGCATGCCGGCAAAGAAAAGGAAAGAAAGAAAAGAAAAGAAAGAATAATTACCAAAAAAAGAAAATCCTAAATACAAAAGAAAATGAGTCAAGCGCGAGCCATTTTCCTCATTTGGGTACGCTGAATCCGAATCTGATATTATTTTTTAGCTGCGATATGATTTTTAGTAAGTTTGAAATTACTTCTGTTGTCCCAGGCGCGGCATTCTTCAAAGACACCGGATGGCCGGAAGAGAATTTCACAGGCAGCGGCTGTGAACTTGGAACTGCACGCCGACCGGATGTTCGCCTACGGTTTGAGCTCACTTGATCTCGGTCCTCACTGTCCATCACAGTAACTTTTTTCTTGTGTGTGCATTTCATTTGAGATGCAAGAGAGAGAGAGAGAGAGAGAGAGAGAGAGATTGTTTGACAATGGGTCTGCAGTAATATGATTTTATTTCCTTTCGGTATTTGCAGTACATTGCAAGAGAGTTTCCGCCCTTTCCCTGTTTTGGGCTAGAGATACTAGTGGAGATATAATCTGTACAAGAAACTTTCCTTTCAAATTCCTTTCTAGCACACTTTTTTTCTTTTTGCTTGTTATTGTTTTTGTTTCTCATTAAAAATTTAGAAAATTGAAAGTATTACATTTGTCTTCAATACATATTTTTTATAATTTGGTTTGCATTTGCACGAGTCCGCCTCTAAAGCGGCATAGCGGGTCGGCGGCATAACGGGTCGGCGGCATAACGGGTACCTCCGGTCACAACAACAGCTCCTTCTTGAAGTTGGCTGATGACAGATCCGAGTGGAGAGCCATGATCGCCAATGTCTATTCCAGACAGGACAACTGATGATGATGATGATGATGATTGGGCACTAACACATGGAACATCTACAACGTAGATACGATTGACTTGATAGATAGATAGATAGATAGATAGATAGATAGATAGATAGATAGATAGATAGATAGATTTCTTCTGAAATTAAGTGCCGTCCTTAAAGTAGGTACGTCCCGGTGGAGAGAAAGGGGTTTGGGGCAGCCTATCTTGGGATTTTTCAGGCCATTGAAGAATCTATATTTTGCTATTATTTCGTTGTCAAAAAAAAAAATTATAAATTAAACAATAATCACGAAATTGCCCTTCCATACAAGACTTAAAATGTAAAAATAAGACAAAAGGCCCAAGGGGAAGTTTGACATAACCTATGTGAGAAGATGTTTTGCATGTTGGGCCAGCTAAGCAGTGCGCTGCTCAGTTTCAATTCAATGTATGAAAAACCCTATAAATTTGAGATGTTTTACTGGGGGTTTTTTTTTGGGGGGGGGGGGGGGGGGGGAGGGGGAGTTGGAAAAAAATCTTGAGATTTTTAAATCTTCACCTGCAAGGCCGTGTAGGATGAATAGAGTATACCCCTGATGTCGATCGGACAGTATAGACTAGTGGTTCTCAATCTGGACAACAACCATTCCCCCACCCACCCCTACCCCCAGGGGGCGATTTTGATTTCGGGGGGGGGGGGCAAAGAAAAGGGCGACAAGGGGGCGAAAATGATGAAAGTGGGCAATTTGGGGGCAGAAAAAGGGCAGCCATTGACTTGTTCTAAGGCTCACCTGATTGAGTTTTTTGTACATTAAAAAGGTCTATTTTATTTCATTTTATTTTATATGTGTGTGTGCCAGTAATCAAGGCTTGGGAAAGCTTAACACCATAATTTGTGTAGTCTGTCTTCTTGTAAAATGTATGTTAAGTTTGAGTAGGTTTGTTTTTTTTCGGGGGGGAGGGGGGAGAGAAGGGAAAGGGGGCCCAGCGTTGAAAGAAAATTTGGAGAACAAGGGGGCGGTTCATTGAAAAAGGATGAAAACCAGTGGTCTTGACATTTTAAGTAAATTTTTTGTTATATAATATCACATTCCGTTGGTTGTCAAGGGGCTGCATGTTGTCCCAATTACGAGCAAATTCAAGTTGCAAGATGCAATGAAAGTCTAATGCCTGGTCAAATAAAATGGGTTACACAGCATTGTCTTTGTAGATCAGGAGAAAGCCTTCGATAGCGTCAACCGGGACAAACTATGGTCAACACTAGAACAATATGGTGTCAAAGGGCAACTGCTGGACAACGTGAGAGCTCGGTACACTAACAGCAGAAGCTCGGTAAGAACAAAAAAAAAGGCAATACAAACGGTTACATGGTTCGCGGTAACACCAGGAGTCCGACAGGGATGTGTTCTATCTCCCCTCCTTTTCATAAGCTATATGGACAAAATCATACATGAGGCAAATCAAAGCCCAGAAGACCTAAATGAACTTCAGTTTGTAGACGACCAATGTCTTATTCATGCAGACCAAGAAAGCCTCCAAACCCACACCAGCGCACTCAACAACAACTGCGAAAGATTTGACATGAGAATAGGCACAAGTCATTAATGTCAGCCGACATCCCAGTCCCCTGAACATTCACGTGAACAACAAGCATTTGAAGCAGGTCAAGGAGTTTAAAATCTACTATCTAGGCAGCATGTTTACAGAAGAAGGGCCCATAGATAGAGAAATAGAAATCCGAATCCAAAAAGCCAACACCGTCACCTATCAGCTTGCACCCCTCCTGCCTCATTAAAGCATCTCTATGGACACAAAGAGACAGCTTATCACCTCAATCTTTATTCCAACATTATGCTACCAATGCCAGACCTGGACATTAAGTAAAACTCATGAACGCAGGATTACTGTAAGCGAAATGAAATGTCATCGCAAAACCCTCAACATCATAAGAAGAGACAGGTAAAGAAATGAAGTTATAAGGGCAGCTGTTGGCACAGAATCCTGCCTGCATTTCATACGAAAACAACGACTTAAATTAATGGTTTGGCTACCTGTCACGAATGCTTGGTACAAGCCTGAGAAGTCGGTGTTGAAGGCTTTCGAGGCTGGTGGACTAGGTGGCATTCGTGACAGGTAGCCAAACCATTTAAGTCGTTGCTTTTCTATGAAATTCGGGCAGGAAGAGGCAGACCACGCAAAAGATGAAAGAGTGAAAGGAACCCTGAGAAACAACAGTTGAAAGAGCGGCAGAGTTGGATTACCATAAAAAAAAAAAAAAACAACTGCATCTCCCCTTGACACTCAACGGCAACAGAGGATGGACAATCACAATCACAACCAATCACACAGTGTTTGTTTTTTGCGAACTTACCTTCATGTTTCTTGATGGGTAGGAAGACTGGAGAAATCTTCAATTTTCCTAAGATGTTTGTTCAGACAATTCGTCGATCAGTTAGTAGTGACGAGAAGTACAGAAACAGTGGCTTGCCAGGGTTTTCGTCAGATTTTATTAAATGATCCTGACGTCTTATACTGCGTTTTAATTACTATTAACAGGAACGATAACTACGTGATTATTTTCCCACATTAAAACAATAAAGTGGACATTTTCACTATCGATTGGCAGGCAATGCATGTACTTAGTTGCAATATATCAGACATGCCAGTCAGTCTGGGACATAACGTTCAAGTGGTGATTGAAAAAAACTGCGTTGTTTGAGAGAAGCTAATGAGAAATTAGCGACACGTTTATCTAAAGGCAAGCTGCTCGCCTCACATGCCGAAAGTACGGGGTTCGATTCACGGTCGCAGCAGACATGTTGGAATTTTGAGATTTTTCTCATGTTTTCCTATCCCTGATGCTATGTGTCATAATCAAATGTAATTGGTGTGAGGTTAGTGGTCAAGGGGAAATAACCGAATTAATTATAGAGAGGAGGTGAATAAATATAACATGTGAAGTACGTCAGTTGTAGATAAGGACGGTGTTTTTTTGATGACGTCATTTTAAGCAAGAGGGAACTATTGAACAACAGGAAGGCGTAGATAAACAGTAGTATGCTAGTAGATAGAATATCACTGGTGTTATGGTGAATGGGCTATAGATAATCAGATATATACTACTGATATTAAAATGTAAAGATAATGTGCTATCGATGAAGATTAACACCCCGTTTTCAACGTGGGGGTGAGAACTATTTATTTGTCTACGTCACTTAACCGTTAAGGCGTATTGATAATATAGGCAGCCGAGAGAGCAGCTGACCGGGGGACTTCACTCCGTGCATAGCCTTCCCTGTGTGTAGGAGTCAGTTGCATCCTACTTGAGTGGATGATTGTAATATTTACCAATACAACATGACTAGATGTTGATCTTGTCATTTATATTCATAAGCTTGACATGACACCGCTTTGATATATTGTTTCTGGCCTTAGTGCCAGACCAATCGTAAGTAATCGAAGATAGAATCTCTTGATGACATCGACAGTGAATGAAACGTACGACATTTATCCGTTAGGAGAGTCTTGAAGGAACCCACCAGGAGTGAATGCAAAATTAAACTGCCATCTAGACCAGCATCTAGAACTAATGTATGAAATGTATGACTAACTGTGATTGAATTATCTGGGTGAGGCTGGGAAATGCCAGCCCATCCTAGAGCTAGATATATCTAGATATCTAGATCTCTGTACTTAACTGGGCCGACGTCACTTGTCGTTGACGGGCTCGTTCTCTACTAGAATTGTAGGCAGAATATCCCATATGACATTATGTATTCAGAGACTGTAATTGTCATCCAATAAGTAATCTAGTTTTTAGATATATATACCTAATAGATCTAGTTTAAGCAGATAATTAGTGAGTCCAGAGTTAAATGTTATTATAGAAAGTATAGAGCTAGACTTAGAAGGAAGTTTTATTAATTATGGATGTGATGCCACAGATGTTTATCCTTATTAATTAATTAGATCTAGTCGAGATTGTTAGTGTCTTTATTATAAATAAATGTGACCCTGCAGGTCTGATGAATTGAACTTTAATCAGATTGTCTTTTAGTATTTGGAATGGTATGAAAGTTAGGTCTTAGATGGAATAAATAATAAATCATAAAACTCTCGATTATAAAAAAATGCAGTCGAACCAACACCCCATCAACACAACATTATGATTCCAGGGAATCCATAACAACTGGGTCATAACACTATGGTAGGTGGGATCGAGCACCTAGACTTCTTGGATATGGATGAAAAACTCGAACAGCCCGTGTGCACCTTACGCACTTTAAAAATACCTTGGCAGTTGGGAATCGAGAAGAGCGAAATTTAAAAGAAAAAAGCAATTAAAACCCTACCACTCCCTCTCCCCATTCCTCCCCCAAACAACAACAACAACAAAAACTCCGACGTTGGCTGCACAGTGGCGACGACATGTCTGCTCCAGTTGTAACTGGGATGCAATGACACTAAGGCAAATTTCCTCAAATGGGATTAAAGAAGTATACAAATTAATTTGAAAGAATTCACTGAATAACCTTTAAGTCATAAAGGAAGAGAAGCAAAAGACGCAGAACCAACAGAAGAACAAATATTGAACCCACAATTAGAGATCTAGAATTAACTTGTTCTGTAACTTCTCAACGATTTGGTTTATTAATTTTCACTTCACCCAAAATAATGAAGCAACTCCCATTTCGCCCCTCAACCCAGTTCACGACGGTCGAGCACGTGCAGTGGCAAAACAAAAATCTGTTAACTTTCAATTCTGTCCACATTTATCATTAAACATTTTCCTCATAGAAAATTGATATACATGTATATACAATGTAATATGATATCAGTTGTAAAGACACATTGTGACAGTAGCTTTTTTTCCCCTCTCTTTAACGGTCCACCATTTTAATATATTTTAATATAGTTCTCATCTGGCGTTTATAAAATAAAAAAAAAACGTTTTTTTTTTAATAATTACAAATTCCCATTAAAAAAAAATAAATATCATTTTTTTTTCCTTTTTTTGGCACTGAAGCCGAGCAAGTTGATAACAAAATTAGCTCTCTGTCGCTGTATGTGAGAATAATACCTGAGTTTAAGACTCATCCTGTTTTGATTTTCAGAGAAATTGGCTCCTTTCATTCGTTTCAAGTAAAACTACAACAACAACATCAAATGAAATAAGAAAAATGGCCACCTTTATTAAGTATAAGACGAGGCACCCAGAGGGCAATGGAAAGAAGAAGGCTTAACACCAGATTGCAAGATAAAGTTCCAACGCCGAAATATGCAAACAAACAAAGCTAACGGACATAGTAAAATTCATGCTACAACAAAAGTGGAATTGGGTCGGACATGTGGGAAGGATGAATGGCAGTAGAATAGATGGACAAGACGCTGCACTGAATTGCAACCCGGACAGGAAAAAGAATAGTTTGTCGACCAGGCCATTAAGAAAAGAGGAGGAACAACATGAATAAGGAAAACATCAGACAGAAAAGAACGGAAATCGTTGTCAGAGGGCTACATCCTGCAGTGGATGACAGTGCCTATGGCAGAGGTGAAAGGTGAAAGAGGCGGTAACCAGCAATGCCCGGGATAAACCTTCTTCCCACATCCATCTATCCCCCACACCGAGCCTTTCATTTCCCGTCTCTTCCTCTCCCTTCTCTCTGCTCTTCTTTCTCGAGATTCTTTAAATTTGCTGATTATGGATTTGTACATACTTTGTTTTTAAATTAGAATTTGAATTTTTGTATACAAAATTGTCATGTGCCTTAATAATTGTTTTTGTAATTCAAACTTGAAATAAAATAACAATGCTAAAATGTATCCTTTGTCGTTTGCACTATTATAGGAAAAGTGAAAACTCAAACTATTGATCAAAACCATATGGGTGTAAATTCACTAGTGAAAAGTAACCAGGAGTTTCAGTTTGAGTTAGGAGAAAACACGTGGACAAGATGGCGGCCATATTGTGCAAAGAAGAAGCAAGGACGATAGACAGAATATAGCAGAATGATAGGGCAGACGGCGGCCGTGCTAGAAGCCTAGCCAGGAGTAAAAAGGTTTTGAAAAAAAAAAGTTGGGGGCATAGGTGGGGGTGGAAGGGGAAGGATTTATGCATATGTTATGCAGGCAGACCACAATGGCCTGCCAGGGACCACAGTCTTAGGCTGAGATCCCCGAGAAACCAAACGATTTTATGTAATTGTATATTTCATTGATCCCATTCGGGAATTTTTGCCTGATTGTCATTGCAGCCCAGCTACAACTAGAGCAGACTCGTCATCGGCGCAGTGCAACGTCTGTGGGCTTTATTTTTTTTGTGGGGGAGGGTGGAGGTTGTCTTGGTAGGGATTAGTTTTTAATTTTACTCGGACAGCACGGCCTTGCTAGGCCTGTTCCTCTCGACATCCAACTGGTAAGGTATCTTTAACGCGCACATGGGCCCTCCGAAATGTTCGTGGTTATTCGAAAAGACTGGGCGCGCGGTCCCATCTGCCATAAGATCAGGGACAGGAAAATATGAGAAAAATCCCCAAATTCCAATATGCTTTCGCCGACCGGGAATCGAACACGGCACCATGAACATGAGAGGAGAAAACAGCTTCAGTCGTAAAAACTTGGACTGTGAAAAGTTCTTTCTAGAAACTCTGTCCAGGTTTAAAATATGTTATTCCGACTCTAGCCTCACACTGCGCGGGCCATGCTGGTACCGGAGGCCGTGAGATACCCGATCTACTTGCCGGTAACGCTTCTGTCGGCGGAGACCTGCAACATGACAGAAATAAGCTCATTCAGATAATCACCCATACATTGCCGACGGATGGAAACGTTGAAACCAGCCCCCCCCCCCTCCTCCCCGCCATTACTAGAATGAATGAGGCGGGTTACAAAGAGGGTGAGGGAAGAATGTAGGACAAATCCGGAGGAACCCGATTAGTATGGAATCAGATGGCCACTGGGACAACCATTATAAAATTTCTCAAATGAATCTTGGAGCGGAGAGAGGAGGGCTTATAGTATAGGAATGCCCGGTACGTAAAGATTCTAATTCCTGTCATCAATCTATCAATCAGTAGCTTCTGAAATGTGTTGTCTAATAAATCTGGTAATGAATTCAGGAACTCCACGTTTTTGGTCTAGGCCTAGAAACTCCGGCATTGTCAGTCCTACTATCAGCATTACGTGCAGTGAATACTTCACAGCCACGTAGGCTTCCTTACTTAAAATTCTAAGTGCAAAATACCGGTACAACCAATTGATATGTCATTGAACATACACGGCCAATCTGCTGAAGACAGTGAATAAAGCAAGATTTATACTGCACAATGGGATGTAATTATGCTTAGTGTCACTAAACATTGACAGCCAACCGCGTAAAGACAGTGAATTAAACAAGACTTATACTGCACAACGAGATATAATTATATTCTTCGTGTCATTAAACATTCACAGCCAACCTCGTAAAGAGGGTCAATAAAATAAGATTTATACTGCTGACAGGATATTATCATATCCTTAGTTGTGGTTTTAATGGTAGTTTTAATGACCTTACGAAAGCATAATATTTAGTACTATGCACGTCCCTAGGGCCGGTGTGACGAAGAATTTGGTCCCTCAAAGTGGACCTTCCCCCGGGACAAACACTTCGTAGTAGAAGGTTATAGGCCACATTAAAAGTTCCCACAACACCGGTCCTTTGTGTTTTCGAGAATTCTAACATTTAATCGTGTAAACCTATTGAAATACAACTAAGTGCATCTTTCGAATCTTATTTTTGCCTCAAAAAAGATTAATTTCATTTTTTGCGATTCTTTTTTAAAGTAGCATGGTTGTTGTTTTTTGGCGGGGGGTGGGGTATTCTTCGTCCGGGGGAACGTTTATTTGTGATTGTGATTGTGATTGTTCATCCTCTGTTGCCTTTGAGCGTCCAGGAAAGATGCAGTTTTTTATGGTAGGCCATTTCTGCCGCTCTTTCAACTGAGAAGTTGTTTCTCAGGGTTCCTTCGACTCCTTTGATTCAATCCATCTTTCTCATGGTCTGCCTCTTCCTTTGTAGCCTGGGAACTTGGTGTTGAAGGCTCACGAGGCTGGTTGACTGGGTGGCAGTCGTGACAGATGGCTAAACTGCTTATTCTCATGTCAAATCTTTCGCAGCTGTTGTTGAGTGCGGTGGTTTGGGTTTGAAGGCTTTCTTGGGCTGTATGAATAAGACATCGGTTGTCTACAAACAGAAGTTCATTTAGGTCTTCTGGGCTTTGATTTGCCTGATGTGTGATTTTGTCCATATAGATTATGAAAAGGAGGGGAGATAGAACACATCCCTGTTGGACTCCTGATGTTACCGCGAACCAGTTTGTGTTGCCTGCTTTAGTTCTTATTGAGCTTCAGTTATTTATTATGAGGTAAATATTTTGGAGGAACAAATACTTCATGGCATCCTAACCCCCCCCCCCCCCCCCCCACCGGGGACCTTTTACTCCAAAGTAAACACTCCTAGCAGAATAAATATCTGAATATTCATAAAATTAAAAACCCAAAAGGGAGAAATAAGAGCAATCCGAAAGGTGTAACAACACCACTGACAGCATAGACAACTACAACAATAACAACAGCATCCAAAATCCAAAAACAACATCAACAAAAATAACTTAACAAGAACAGCTTTTGATTCGCCGATTTGACACAATATGTTAATTTTTGGCCATTCTCCTTTTGTGGCTGTGGAAGTTGGCATTTTTGGTTGTACTTTACACAGTCATGCATTGTGGCCAGGGCTGTGGGAGCCACAGACTAATAAATTAACCAGACTGGAAACACGAGCTTCGAACTGTGTCGTTTTTTACGGAATTTCCCGAGCGACGACTGTATAACCAACATGGCCGCCGCTCGTGAAATTCCAATTCTAGTTCTATCTGCAGTAGAAATTTCTTTTCATTTGTCAAAATTGGTTGTACATGTATTAATTTCTTGGTGCGGAACCAAACTTCCGCGTTCAGTAGGCGCGTCAAAATGGTGTCATTCAAAATTGTAGCTATGCTGAAGCGCCGGTCGTTACCTTAAACCTAATATGGCGGATGGTTCATGACCTTTCGCTGTTTTGTGACGTCACACAATAGGATCATCCAGTCTGGTTAATTTATTAGTCTTTGGTGGGAGCTCATTCTTGTTTCGTCAATCACAGCGAAATAAATATTCAAGATTAGAACTTCAGCAATATTTGTCGCGTTACTATGATTGTTGTTTGTGTTTTCTTTCTTTCCTCGTGTTCGTTCTTTCTTTCTTTTCCTTTCCCTGCCTCTCCCCAACTCTTTTTCTCCTCCTTCCGTCTTCCTCACTTGTTCTCCTAATGTACAAGGTTCGTCCCAAATATAAGATTCCATACCTTATAAACTCAAAACGGTTTGTTATAGGCCAATGAAACTTAGCAAGCATGCTCGCACATTGACTCTTTATGTAATTCCCTATAACTTTGTGTGTACCAATGTTGAACGTTTCTGAAATGTTGTTCCTTTTCTTGATGCCTGTTAGACAACAATGACCGGCAAAATGAATGCCCAAGAAATGAAGGAATCGTTCTCGAGATCTGATTTTCGGATGATCATAAAAATTTCAATTCTTCTAGGTAAGTCAGCCCCTGAAATACACAGAGATCTTTTGACTGCTCTTGGAGACCATGCCCCTTCTATTGAAACAACGAGGAAATGGATAAGAGCCATTTCAGCTTGTGGAAATGCAGGAATCTCCGCTGTTGAAGAATCTTTAGCTGAAGAGAGGCGAAAATCATGTGAAGAGATTGCCAATGAAGTGCCCATTTCAAATTCTTCAGTTCACAGGGTTCTTATGGAAAAACTTGATAAAAGAATGTAGCATCTGCGGGCTACCCCTTGCCCTCCCCCGGTTTTGTTGTTGTGCTGGTGGCTGAGCATGTGTCCACTACTTTTTTCATTTTATTGTTGACGCCAGAGTGTACTGTACTCCGTGACCTGACCTTCTTTTCTAGTGAGTAGTTTTTTTCCTCGCTCGCTTGTTGTCAGGTGTTTTGACTCGTTCAGTAAATATTAGTATGTTCCCGAACATTCGATAACACTGTGGATAAGGATGTTTACGCCAGATTTGGCCTTGAGTGATGTAACCTGATGACGTATTGATGCGTGATTGGTTAGTTTGTGCGAGGGCAAAGGTAACGTTTATTTCGGGAACTTTCTGTAGGAATGTTTATATATATAGACCTGTGTGAGTGGTTGGTGGGTGAGTAAGTGAGTTTCCTTTTGTGTGGCGTAGATATTTAGTTTCGCTGGTGTCTTCCTAGTAATTTATTGTTCACTATACAGTTATTAAACTTTAGTATTATTTAATCTATCGTCGGATCTCGTGTTTATTTATTTTACAGCTGTAATAGTTTCGTTTTCTAAAGGGTTGTAGTTAGATCAACTAACTCCCCCCTACTATAACGTGCTAGAACAACCTCAGCTGTTACATATTGGGGGCTCGTCCGGGATCCGACCAGATTCGAACGGACCAGATCTAAATTACTAGATTTATTTACATAGTTTATTGTAGAATATCATCGACAAGCTATCTACAACATGTCGGAGGTTATTGGAAGGCTTAGCCAGGAAGCGGACGCTATGGAGCTCACTGGGCAGGAGAGACGGGACTACCTCCGTGAAGGCCTAGAAAGAGAAAGACAGCTGGAGGCTCAACGACAGGAGAAGGAGGCTGAACGACAGGCTCAGCTGGAAAGAGAAAAGATGAAGCACGAGCTGGAGATGGAGAGGATCCGCCATCAGGGTGGAGGCGAGTCGACGCAGGGGACCAGCGACCACGCCAGTTCTAAGAGACCCAAGCTACCTGCATTTCAGGACAAGAAGGACGATCTGGATAGCTGGTTGCTGCGGTTTGAGAGGTTTGCCGAGACAGCTGAATGGCCCAGATCCACTAGGACGACATCACTGTCTGCCCTGCTGACTGGGAGAGCTTTGGAGTGCTTCTGCAGACTACCGATCGACGAAGCCAAGGACTACGACAAGGTCAAGGAAGCGTTGCAGAAGAGGTACAACCTGTCAGAGGACGGATACAGACTCATGTTCAGACAAGGTAAGCCTGAAGATGGAGAAGATGTTGGAATGTTTTTGACCAGGATCAAGACCTATTTAGAGAGGTGGATAAAGCTGTCGAAGACGGAGGAGACCTACGAAGGAGTGAGAGATCTGTTCGTCAGAGAGCAATTCGTGGATGCCTGCCCACCAGACCTTGCAACCCATGTGAGGGAGAGGAAACCGAAGACGCTACAGGACATCGCAGATTCAGCGGAGGCGTACCTGGTAGCGAGGAACCGGACGCTCAGCGGGAGCGCCAGACTGCAGAGCCGGCCAGTGCGACAGAGGCCCAACGGAGACAGAAGCCCACAGGTCTGCCATAGGTGCCAGAGGCCGGGACACAAGGCGACGGAGTGTCGTGCAAAGTTAAACGACAAAGGTGAGTTGAAATGTTACCTTTGCGGAAAGCCAGGCCACGTTCGGAGGATGTGTCCAGCCCAGAAGGATATGGGACGAGGCAAGCCGAACAAGGCGGCGGCGGCCATAGTTATAGCGGCGGACGAGTCGTCAAGACAAGATGTGACGACGGCTGACACCAGCATCAACGTTCAAGCGGTAATGAAGGACGGGAAGCTACAGTTAGCGGTGCCTGTTACTTGCGGAGGATGCAGTGACGGAAGGACCGTGGAGAAACTGAAGTTACCAGTGATGAAGGGCTTGATTGGAAATCGAGCGGTAGATGTCCTAAGAGATACCGGCTGTGAAGGTGTAGTGGTGCGGCGAGCACTGGTGGACGACGGACAGCTCACCGGTGGGAAGAAACTTATCGCGAGGATCGATAACTCCTTGCTAGCGGCGGAGGAAGCCGTTATCGACGTGAAGACGCCTTACCTGACGGGCAAAGTGACGGCGCTGTGTCTCCCGGAGACCATCTGCGACCTAGTAGTCGGGAACGTGGACGGAGCGAAGGATCCGTACGACCCTGATACTGAGGTGATGGCAGGAGCCGTGACCACGAGGGCCCAGGAGAAGAGGAAGGACCGGTCTACGTCGCTGAAGGTGCCGAGGGCAGAACGGCACGCGGGAGTGGATAGAGAGGAACTTATCCGACTCCAAGAAGAAGACGAAGTCATTAGGAAGTTAGAGCAGAAGAAGATCCTAACTAATAGAGGCAATAAATCTGTTCATTTTGAGAAACATGGAGGAGTACTGTACCGGATCTACAAGGACCTGAGACAGGCGACGGTTATAAGGCAAGTGGTACTACCCGAGAAACTGAGAGAGTATGTACTGAGTGTAGCCCACGACTCGATCGTCGGAGGACACCTCGGCGTGAAGAAAACCAAAGACAGAGTTATGAGCAATTTTTATTGGCCTGGAATTGAAGGTGACGTCGCGAGATACTGCCGCTCATGCGACATATGCCAGAGGACAGTGAACAAAGGAGCGACACCAAAGGTGCACCTGCAGAGTATGCCAGTAGTGGACGTACCATTTAGGCGAGTGGCCGTGGACTTAGTAGGACCTATCGACCCCCCAAGTGAAGGTGGACATCGGTATATCCTGGTGTATATAGACTACGCTACTCGTTACCCCGAAGCCACACCCTTGAAGAAGATCGACGCAGAAACGGTAGCGGAAGCCTTAGTGAACATCTACAGCCGTTTGGGTGTGCCCGAAGAGATCTTGTCCGACCAAGGGACCCAGTTTATGTCAGATGTCATGAAGGAAACGAACAGACTACTGGGAATTCGACAGTCGACCACTACAGTCTACCACCCTATGTGCAACGGGTTGGTGGAGCGATTTAACGGCACACTGAAGAAGACCTTAAGGCGACTGTGCGCAGAGCAACCCAAGCAGTGGCACAGATACATCAACCCGCTGCTCTTCGCATATCGTGAAGTTCCTCAAGAGTCGACCAAGTTTGCCCCATTCGAGTTGCTGTATGGGAGAACTGTGAGAGGACCCATGCACATCTTACGTCAACTATGGACCAAGGACGTAGAGGAGCCGGAAACGAAGACCAGTTACCAGTACGTCATGGAACTACGTGAGAGGCTGGAGGACACATGGAAGTTAGCGACGGAAGAACTCTCCAAGGCTCAAGGTAGACAGAAGACCTACTACGACCGGAAGACGCGAGAGAGGAAGTTCCGCCCCGGAGATGAAGTGTTGGTGCTACTGCCGACGAACACTAACAAGCTCCTAGTCCAATGGAAGGGACCATATAAGGTAGTCTCAGTTGTCGGTGTTAACGACTATAGAGTCAAGATGGGTGCAAAAGAAAAGACCTTGGACGCCAACCTCCTCAAGAGATACATTCCAAGGACGTCAAAAGCAGCAGCAGTGGCAATGGAACCGAGACCTGCTGTGACAGAGATGTGTGGGATGGACAACAGTAGGAGAGATACCATGCCTGAACATGTCAACGCCATAAAGGACGGCGGCGGTGATAGTGCTGAGACTGTACTGGCAGAGGACGACCTGATAGACAAAATTCAACCCGTGGAGTCAGCTAGCATGACAGTCATCGAGGACTGCGACCTGGAAGGCGACAACGGTGGAACGACGGAGGACCTTGCCGACCTAGGAAGCTGGGACCAGAAGGAAAGCTACAGAGATGTCCAGTATGGAACGCAACTGACATCGGAACAACGTCAAGAACTCTGCGATGTGGTGAAGAATTACCAGCACGTCTTCACCAATCTCCCTGGATGCTGCCAGTTGGGTGAACATCGCATCGACCTGACGACAGAAGTACCAGTTCGTCAACGACCATACCCGGTGCCCTACGCTATGCGCGACTCATTGAAGGAGGAGCTTACCACCATGGAACGGCTGGGCATCATTCGAAGGAGCTCATCAGCTTATGCTTCACCTATTGTTGTCGTCAAGAAGAAGGACGGATCCAACCGAGTCTGCATCGACTACAGGAGGTTGAACAAGATCACAGTATTTGACCCTCATCCGACAGCAGCGCCATCGGAAGTGTTTCAGAGTCTCTCGAGAGGAAAATTATTCTCTCGGATTGACCTGAGCAAGGGATACTGGCAAGTGAAAGTTCGAGAGCAAGACATTCCCAAGACGGCGTTCGTCACCATGGGCGAACACTATGAATTCATTCGGATGCCTTTTGGGATGATGAACTCAGGAGCCACACTGAACAGGATCGTAAAGCCATTGATCCGTGGAATGAACAATGTGACAGCATATGTGGACGACCTGCTGATTCATACAGAGACATTCGACGAGCATGTGAAGACTCTCAAGGACTTACTGCAGAGGATGGACCAAGCTGGATTAACTGCAAGACCATCGAAGTGTCTGATTGGAACGTCTGAAGTAGACTTTGTTGGACACTTAGTGGGAGAAGGTATGATTGGCCTGTTAGAAGAGAATGTATGTAAGGTACGAGACGCACCCAGACCCACCACTAAGAAGGGAAGTGAAAGCATTCTTAGGATTAGTGGGATATTACCATGAATTTATTCCTAACTTTTCAGCGATTGCATCACCATTATCTGATTTACTTAGAAAGGGTCAGCCCAATATAGTTCAGTGGGATGAAACGCAGGAGAAAGCGTACACCTCTTTGAAGAATGTCATTATCTCCAAACCCGTGTTATGTTTGCCAGATTTTTCCAAAGAGTTTGTCTTAGCAACTGATGCATCAGATCGCGGATTAGGCGCTAGTCTTATGCAGGAACACGAGGGAAAGTTGTACCCTGTGGCATATGCTAGTCGTAAGCTATTGCCTCGTGAGACAAAATATTCGGTCTCAGAGCGCGAAGGTTTAGCTATTGTTTGGGCTGTAAAAAGGTTTACTTTGTATTTGTATGGAAAGGAGTTTGTGCTCCAAACTGACCATCGGTCATTAGAGTTTTTGAACTCTGCCAAGTTTGACAGTCCAAAGTTATTACGATGGAGTTTATTTTTACAGTCTTATCGATTCAGGATTCACTACGTAAAAGGCAGAGAAAATGTCTGTGCCGATTTCCTGAGCAGGGTATTTTAAAGTAGTACACTATCAGTGAAATGCATTGTAACCCATACTTTTGCCTACTAGATGAATTGCTAGGACGGCAGTATTGTACTGTAATTGGGGACGTAGTTCATCTGTGACTGAATATTGAATTGGTGGCTGATAGAGAGTCATGATGTGTTAGTCACATTTTGATTTTATGCTATGTCATATTAGTTACCAATGGAACTTGGTGTAATTTTTGGAAAATGTAACCCAAATGGGGACTGCGAGCAAGCAGTGTTTGTGTTATATTGCAATGTTGTAACTTGTTTTGACCTAATATGATGAAGAAAAACCCTAATCAGTGGTCGGTTTGTATTGGTATTTTTGCCATTGTACGTATGAGTTATACATTTTGGAGATAACCATGTTATGTACAACAAGTTATATGCTACGATTCGTGCACGAAGCATTGTGTAACGATGGGCCATCGTTTCACCATATATGATTTGTAATAATATCATTGACCATTGTTTCACCACAGTGGTGGCGTTGTGTTATTTTGACTAGTAGGCCTACTGTTTACTATTGGGAAGCAATGACGGTATTGTATTAGTTATGGTATTAGTGATGCAAAGTACACTGCATTGTATTGTATTTGTGATGACATTCGGGAAGACACTGAAATTGTTATTAATTGTAATAGAATTAGCAACTACCTTTGTGAGATTGGGAGTGCTATAAGATTATTTCACGATAGTGCAGACGCTGTATAATGTTTTGGAGTTGAAAGATATTCAACTTAAATTGGGGAGTTGTGTAGCATCTGCGGGCTACCCCTTGCCCTCCCCCGGTTTTGTTGTTGTGCTGGTGGCTGAGCATGTGTCCACTACTTTTTTCATTTTATTGTTGACGCCAGAGTGTACTGTACTCCGTGACCTGACCTTCTTTTCTAGTGAGTAGTTTTTTTCCTCGCTCGCTTGTTGTCAGGTGTTTTGACTCGTTCAGTAAATATTAGTATGTTCCCGAACATTCGATAACACTGTGGATAAGGATGTTTACGCCAGATTTGGCCTTGAGTGATGTAACCTGATGACGTATTGATGCGTGATTGGTTAGTTTGTGCGAGGGCAAAGGTAACGTTTATTTCGGGAACTTTCTGTAGGAATGTTTATATATATAGACCTGTGTGAGTGGTTGGTGGGTGAGTAAGTGAGTTTCCTTTTGTGTGGCGTAGATATTTAGTTTCGCTGGTGTCTTCCTAGTAATTTATTGTTCACTATACAGTTATTAAACTTTAGTATTATTTAATCTATCGTCGGATCTCGTGTTTATTTATTTTACAGCTGTAATAGTTTCGTTTTCTAAAGGGTTGTAGTTAGATCAACTAACTCCCCCCTACTATAACGTGCTAGAACAACCTCAGCTGTTACATATATTGGGCTGACCCTTTCTAAGTAAATCAGACAATGGTGATGCAATCGCTGAAAAGTTAGGAATAAATTCATGGTAATATCCCACTAATCCTAAGAATGCTTTCACTTCCTTCTTAGTGGTGGGTCTGGGTGCGTCTCGTACCTTACATACATTCTCTTCTAACAGGCCAATCATACCTTCTCCCACGAAGTGTCCAACAAAGTCTACTTCAGACGTTCCAATCAGACACTTCGATGGTCTTGCAGTTAATCCAGCTTGGTCCATCCTCTGCAGTAAGTCCTTGAGAGTCTTCACATGCTCGTCGAATGTCTCTGTATGAATCAGCAGGTCGTCCACATATGCTGTCACATTGTTCATTCCACGGATCAATGGCTTTACGATCCTGTTCAGCGTGGCTCCTTAGTTCATCATCCCAAAAGGCATCCGAATGAATTCATAGTGTTCGCCCATGGTGACGAACGCCGTCTTGGGAATGTCTTGCTCTCGAACTTTCACTTGCCAGTATCCCTTGCTCAGGTCAATCCGAGAGAATAATTTTCCTCTCGAGAGACTCTGAAACACTTCTGATGGCGCTGCTGTCGGATGAGGGTCGAATACTGTGATCTTGTTTAACCTCCTGTAGTCGATGCAGACTCGGTTGGATCCGTCCTTCTTCTTGACGACAACAATAGGTGAAGCATAAGCTGATGAGCTCCTTCGAATGATGCCCAGCCGTTCCATGGTGCTAAGCTCCTCCTTCAATGAGTCGCGCATAGCGTAGGGCACCGGGTATGGTCGTTGACGAACTGGTACTTCTGTCGTCAGGTCGATGCGATGTTCACCCAACTGACAGCATCCAGGGAGATTGGTGAAGACGTGCTGGTAATTCTTCACCACATCGCAGAGTTCTTGACGTTGTTCCGATGTCAGTTGCGTTCCATACTGGACATCTCTGTAGCCTTCATTCTGATCCCAGCTTCCTAGGTCGGCAAGGTCCTCCGTCGTTCCACCGTTGTCGCCTTCCAGGTCGCAGTCCTCGATGACTGTCATGCTAGCTGACTCCACGGGTTGAATTTTGTCTATCAGGTCGTCCTCTGCCAGTACAGTCTCAGCACTATCACCGCCGCCGTCCTTTATGGCGTTGACATGTTCAGGCATGGTATCTCTCCTACTGTTGTCCATCCCACACATCTCTGTCACAGCAGGTCTCGGTTCCATTGCCACTGCTGCTGCTTTTGACGTCCTTGGAATGTATCTCTTGAGGAGGTTGGCGTCCAAGGTCTTTTCTTTTGCACCCATCTTGACTCTATAGTCGTTAACACCGACAACTGAGACTACCTTATATGGTCCCTTCCATTGGACTAGGAGCTTGTTAGTGTTCGTCGGCAGTAGCACCAACACTTCATCTCCGGGGCGGAACTTCCTCTCTCGCGCCTTCCGGTCGTAGTAGGTCTTCTGTCTACCTTGAGCCTTGGAGAGTTCTTCCGTCGCTAACTTCCATGTGTCCTCCAGCCTCTCACGTAGTTCCAGGACGTACTGGTAACTGGTCTTCGTTTCCGGCTCCTCTACGTCCTTGGTCCATAGTTGTCGTAAGATGTGGATTGGTCCTCTCACAGTTCTCCCATACAGCAACTCGAATGGGGCAAACTTGGTCGACTCTTGGGGAACTTCACGATATGCGAAGAGCAGCGGGTTGATGTATCTGTGCCACTGCTTGGGTTGCTCTGCGCACAGTCGTCTCAATGTTTTCTTCAGCGTGCCGTTGAATCGCTCCACCAACCCGTTGCACATAGGGTGGTAGACTGTAGTGGTCGACTGTCGAATTCCCAGTAGTCTATTCGTTTCCTTCATGACATCTGACATAAACTGGGTCCCTTGGTCGGACAAGATCTCTTCGGGCACACCCAAACGGCTGTAGATGTTCACTAAGGCTTCTGCTACCGTTTCTGCGTCGATCTTCTTCAAGGGTGTGGCTTCAGGGTGGCGAGTAGCGTAGTCTATGTATACCAGGATATACCGATGTCCACCTTCACTTGGGGGGTCGATAGGTCCTACTAAGTCCACGGCCACTCTCCTAAATGGTACGTCCACTACTGGCATACTCTGCAGGTGCACCTTTGGGGTCGCTCCTTTGTTCACCGTCCTCTGGCATATGTCGCATGAGCGGCAGTATCTCGCGACGTCACCTTCAATTCCAGGCCAATAAAAATTGCTCATAACTCTGTCTTTGGTTTTCTTCACGCCGAGGTGTCCTCCGACGATCGAGTCGTGGGCTACACTCAGTACATACTCTCTCAGTTTCTCGGGTAGTACCACTTGCCTTATAACCGTCGCCTGTCTCAGGTCCTTGTAGATCCGGTACAGTACTCCTCCATGTTTCTCAAAATGAACAGATTTATTGCCTCTATTAGTTGGGATCTTCTTCTGCTCTAACTTCCTAATGACTTCGTCTTCTTCTTGGAGTCGGATAAGTTCCTCTCTATCCACTCCCGCGTGCCTTTCTGCCCTCGGCACCTTCAGCGACGTAGACCGGTCCTTCCTCTTCTCCTGGGCCCTCGTGGTCACCGCTCCTACCATCACCTCAGTATCAGGGTCGTACGGATCCTTCGCTCCGTCCACGTTCCCGACTACTAGGTCGCAGATGGTCTCCGGGAGACACAGCGCCGTCACTTTGCCCGTCAGGTAAGGCGTCTTCACGTCGATAACGGCTTCCTCCGCCGCTAGCAAGGAGTTATCGATCCTCGCGATAAGTTTCTTCCCACCGGTGAGCTGTCCGTCGTCCACCAGTGCTCGCCGCACCACTACACCTTCACAGCCGGTATCTCTTAGGACATCTACCGCTCGATTTCCAATCAAGCCCTTCATCACTGGTAACTTCAGTTTCTCCACGGTCCTTCCGTCACTGCATCCTCCGCAAGTAACAGGCACCGCTAACTGTAGCTTCCCGTCCTTCATTACCGCTTGAACGTTGATGCTGGTGTCAGCCGTCGTCACATCTTGTCTTGACGACTCGTCCGCCGCTATCACTACGGCCGCCGCCGCCTTGTTCGGCTTGCCTCGTCCCATATCCTTCTGGGCTGGACACATCCTCCGAACGTGGCCTGGCTTTCCACAAAGGTAACATTTCAACTCACCTTTGTCGTTTAACTTTGCACGACACTCCGTCGCCTTGTGTCCCGGCCTCTGGCACCTATGGCAGACCTGTGGGCTTCTGTCTCCGTTGGGCCTCTGTCGCACTGGCCGGCTCTGCAGTCTGGCGCTCCCGCTGAGCGTCCGGTTCCTCGCTACCAGGTACGCCTCCGTTGAATCTGCGATGTCCTGTAGCGTCTTCGGTTTCCTCTCCCTCACATGGGTTGCAAGGTCTGGTGGGCAGGCATCCATGAATTGCTCTCTGACGAACAGATCTCTCACTCCTTCGTAGGTCTCCTCCGTCTTCGACAGCTTTATCCACCTCTCTAAATAGGTCTTGATCCTGGTCAAAAACATTCCAACATCTTCTCCATCTTCAGGCTTACCTTGTCTGAACATGAGTCTGTATCCGTCCTCTGACAGGTTGTACCTCTTCTGCAACGCTTCCTTGACCTTGTCGTAGTCCTTGGCTTCGTCGATCGGTAGTCTGCAGAAGCACTCCAATTGTAAAATATTATTATCGTTTTCAGAAAGTATTGTCTTACCCATTTTGTGATTTAAGCATTTCTATTTATGATTATTTAATGTCTCTTCTCTTCTAAATGCATTCGTACAATTCCTGCAGATAAAAGCTTTGTTTGTAGATTTGTCTGCCAATAAACTTTCCAAATCTTTTATAAGGCAATAATGAGTATTTCCATCATCTTCTAAATACAGTAAACCAATAATATTGTTTTTATTAGTAGATGCATAAACTGGATATAAAAAATATTTTTTTGATTTTCTAAAGCAAATAAAAACGCTTATTGCAATATCATTCTGTTTCTCAAATTTAGGAATATCTTTTAGTTTAACAGGATATTTAATTCCAGCCATATTTAAAGTATTTTCATATTGTTTATAGTTTGAAAGTCTAACAAAATGATCATCAGCCGGAAACAATTTAGCAAATACCGACCAAAAAAAGCATTTATTATCTCTTTTTTTGTTTTTGAGCATTGATGATTTTACTTTTAAACGGATTAGGAATATAAGAAAAAACTAGGGGTATGATTCTCGCTTTGGGTGCGAGAGGTCCCGGGTTCAAATCCCGGACGAGCCCCCAATATGTAACAGCTGAGGTTGTTCTAGCACGTTATAGTAGGGGGGAGTTAGTTGATCTAACTACAACCCTTTAGAAAACGAAACTATTACAGCTGTAAAATAAATAAACACGAGATCCGACGATAGATTAAATAATACTAAAGTTTAATAACTGTATAGTGAACAATAAATTACTAGGAAGACACCAGCGAAACTAAATATCTACGCCACACAAAAGGAAACTCACTTACTCACCCCCCAACCACTCACACAGGTCTATATATATAAACATTTCTACAGAAAGTTCCCGAAATAAACGTTACCTTTGCCCTCGCACAAAATAACCAATCACGCATCAATACGTCATCAGGTTACATCACTCAAGGCCAAATCTGGCGTAAACACCCTTCTCCACAGTGTTATCGAATGTTCGGGAACATACTAATATTTACTGAACGAGTCAAAACACCTGACAACAAGCGGGCGAGGAAAAAAACTACTCACTAGAAAAGAAGGTCAGGTCACGGAGTACAGTCAACAATAAAATGAAAAAAGTAGTGGACACATGCTCAGCCACCAGCACAACAACAAAACCGGGGGAGGGCAAGGGGTAGCCCGCAGATGCTACACAACTCCCCAATTTAAGTTGAATATCTTTCAACTCCAAAAACATTATACAGCGTCTGCACTATCGTGAAATAATCTTATAGCACTCCCAATCTCACAAAGGTAGTTGTTAATTCTACTACAATTAATAACAATTTTAGTGCCTTCCCGAATGTCATCACAAATACAATACAATGCAGTGTACTTTGCATCACTAATACCATAACTAATACAATACCATCATTGCTTCCCAATAGTAAACATTAGGCCTACTAGTCAAAATAACACAACGCCACCACTGTGGTGAAACAATGGTCAATGATATTATTACAAATCATATAAGGTGAAACGATGGCCCATCGTTTACACAAAGCTTCGTGCACGAATCATAGCATATAACTTGTTGTACATAACATGGTTATCTCCAAAATGTATAACTCATACGTACAATGGCAAAAATACCAATACATACCGACCACTGTGTCACGAGTGGAGTGAGTGCAATTAAGGGGATTGCTACAGAGCGGGTGTAGAGTAAGAAAGGCTCACAGTAGACAGCAAGTTAAGCGTGCTGTTGTGAGTAGTGGGGGCGGGGTCTGAATGAGGCGAAAGCGCTGTATAACTATCACTGCAAGTTAGAAGGTCCTAGGGATCGGACCTGTGAATAAAAGCCCATCGGGCGGACATAAAGGGGAAGCAGTCGAGAAGACTAGTGAGAGTCTTTCCAGTTATGACTGGTATGTAGAACGTTGATTGATTATTATGATTGATGTATTATATTATATTCGTCTATTACCATGATGTAAATAAGTATATGTGAGGAATGTGGAAGTCCTTGATATTGGATATAGCAATGTGCGCCACGAGCGATAGATGAAAGTGAGTTCATGGATTTGTAGCGCGAGTGAGTAGTGTGTACTCCGATGGAAGTGTGTTACCGTAAGATGTGTGGTGAGTGAAAGGTGAACTAGTGTGTGTACGTTTCATGGGTTGTAAGGAGAGGTGGAGTGAATAGAAATGGTAGGGTATTATACCAATGTAATGTTATTCTTGTAGGTGTCGGGGACGGGCCGAAGAGCCACCTCGATGAGCACAGGGGATAGGCCAGCATAGGGCCGGAGGCCACACATGGGCCAGAAGTGAGGCTGTCAGTGCAGGACAGCAGAGGCACATAAAGTCGTGGCAGTCAGGCCACGGACAGGGACGTAGATATGAGAGTGACTGAGATACTATATTGTTGCCATGTTGATAGGCTAGTGAACTGATACTATGTCGTTGCCATGTTGATGGCTATGGAAATAATAATGTGTTATTGCCCTGCTGAGGTGCTAGGGGAGTGCTAAGGTGTATGACAATAGGAAGGTGATATTGAGAGACTGCGGTGCCAGTGAATCATTAATGTACTATTAAGACCCTGAGGGGAGAGGCTGAGGCCGAAGTGCCCTTAGGAGTAACTACCGGATTGTGGATCCGAGGGAGAGTGTGTGTGAGAATAAGGCCGTTGTACGGCAGTCATTTCAATAATATAATATATGTAATTGCGCTATTATATGTATAATTATGTTTAATAAATGTGTGAGTCTGATGGGTTGTTTTGTTAAGTGTTAAACTTGTTTGTTCGTGATTGTCGTCCTGTCATAAACTATTACAAATCCCAGTCTGGGATTTGTGACACTGGGGGCTCGTCCTGTTTACCTGTGGTCATTTTGACATTGTGTATTCGTTATATCTAGTTGTTTTTCTGTTGTGCTAGGAATTCGTGCTGTTGTCTTTGTTCGTGGGACGAATGGAAATTTCATGATGATATGATTTATGTATGTTTATGAATAATAATATGTATTGATGCATGTATTGCTATGAATAGGTATTAATGTGTATTTAAACTTTCCAGAGTGTGTGCGTGCAGCCTGAGGAGACGAGCAGCCAGAGCTCCGATTAAAGGGAGGAGTTTTACTCAAAATTTCAAAAATTGAAAGTTAAGTGGAAATTTTGTGCCCTGGATCGGGGGCTGTTCCTTTAATCTGTCTTTTTCCCTGTTTTTGCTGTTGTTGTCGTTATAGGTTATACGGGCGGTGGCGCGGGTTTGCTGTGTTGAACTTAGTTTATCCTTTTAAAAAGGTGTGGTAAACTTTGGAACTTCGTTCATCACAGTGAACAGTTCTGTAGGGACCTGTATTTTTGTTTAGATTGTAGCGTTCTATCTTCCTCGTTGTTTTAGGAAGACGTTTCTCTTGTCCTTCTCCTCCCTATTTGTAGATACGTTCTTTTTTTTCAGACTCTGTTCTTGTTCGTACCTTGTAGTGTAATCGGCGTAGTTAGGTTGCATTTTTTTCATTATATTCTCTTTTTTGTAGAAGCTTTGTCCTAGTCTGGTTCGTTGTCCTTGACGTACTTGTGGTCCTTCTACTGAATTTCCTTATTCTTGTCTTTTCTACTCTTTTTTATTATTAATAGTGCAGTACATTTTATGAATATAGAATTAGTTGTGCTGTAAAGGTAAATTTCTGAATTGTATTGGATACAAGTAGGTGTGGTTATATCTGGTGTGATCTCAGGTCTCTGGTCGTGTTGTTAGTGATCATACCGACAGGTTAGCCGTTTTTGTAATACATACCATAACCATAAATCTGTGAAATGGCGGAACTCCAACAATTAATGAAGTTGGGTAAGGAACTTGGCCTTGAGGGAGAGGAGCTACGCGGCTGGATCAAAGAACAGCAGGCGGATTTGCGCGATGAGCGTGCTAAGGATAGAGAGCGAGAAAAAGAGGCTAAGGCTCAGGAGCAGGAGAGAGAGGCTAAGGATAAGCAAGAGGAAAGAGAGGCTAAGGCTCAGCAACAAGAAAGAGAGGCTAAGGATAAGGAACAGGAAAGGGAGTTTAAGCAACAGGAAAGAGAGGCTAAGGCTCAGGAGCAGGAGAGGGAGTTTAAGTTAAAGGAGTTAGAAGATAAGCAGCAGGAGAGAGAGGCGCGAATAAGAATCGCCGAGTTAGAACTCAAGAAGAATACGCCAACGGAAACGGTTGAGCGGCAGGTACACAATAAAGGTGGCGTTAGGATTAAGCTCCCTACGTTCGACGACCGGAAGGACGACATAGACGCCTTCCTTTACAGGTTCGAACTGAACGCACAATTGCAATGGGGGGAAAATAAGGAATTATGGGCCACGTACCTGGCGTCGCTATTGCAGGGGCGAGCGTTAACATACTTTAAAGAGCTACAGCGCGAAGACGTACAAGATTACGATAAGCTGAAGGCTTTGCTGCTTCGCCGATTTGCGCGTACCGAGGAATATTTCCGGGAGCAGTTTAGGCGAGCACGTGCAGATACCAGGGAGGACTTTGCTGCCTTCGTCGCGAGACTAACGGAGTATTTCGCGAACTGGGTAGACTTGGCGCATGTGGGCACGGATTTTGCTAAACTGAAAGACTTAATGATCCGTGACCAGCTGTACGCGTCGTGCCACAAAGATCTGGTGGCTTTCCTGAAAGAGAACGAACCCGCGACGGTGCAGGAGGCGTCTAAGTTGGCGGAAGCATACCGTACGGCGCATCCGTCCAAACCAGTCGCCAGGGCGTACGTCCAAGATGCTGGATACGTCGCCGTTGTCGAGGGGTCGCCGGCAGGACTTAGGGACAGGTCGCGTCAGCGTGGTGCCTATAGCGGGCAAGCCCAGGGGCAGCATAGGGGCTTTCACCAATCACCGGCGTTTGGATCCGGTAAGTTTGACCGAGCAGGAGGGCTAGGTCGCGGTAATGGCCGGGGGCGAGTTGTGACCTTTGCCGATGACCGACGGCATAGGGACTCTAGTTCCGGTCGCGAGGGGTCACAGGGACCCAGGCCTAGGGCAGCACAGGGAGCGGAGTGTTGGACTTGCGGACGCGTGGGTCACTTTTCGCGCGAGTGTAGGGCCGCGAAGTGTTGGAACTGCGGAAGAGCAGATCACATCAGCGTGAACTGCCCTGCAGGTAGGATAGCGGCGAACGTGGACAGTAGCTCCAGTCCATGTTCCCCAAATAAATTTCATCATGCGGCTGCGTGCGTTACATCGGACAACGGAGGCGGACAGTATTCTAAGTGTCCCAGTTGTGAGAAGTTATTATCTTCCGGTGTTTTACCTTGTGGGAGAAAGATCCCCGTTATAAATTCATGTCATACAGGAGGTGGTCTTAGGGTTTATCCGGGGTTTGTTGGGGACGAACCGGTCTCGGTTTTACGAGATACAGGATCTACCGTTGTGGGAGTGCATAGGGACTGCATTCGGGATTCACAGCTTACAGGTGAGACTGTCCCGTGCATCCAATTTTCGGGGGCCATTGAGAAACTACCCATGGCAAAAATAATGATAGATACACCTTTCCTTAGCGGGGAAGTCGAGGCAGTCGTTGGTTGTTTCCCAGGCGCCCAGCTCATCATTGGGAATGTATCACGGGTAGTTTCCCCTTCCGATGAGAACGTGCAAGCATGGTCGCAATCAAAAGGTATTGACTTTTGCGCCGCGGTCGAAACACGCCGACGGGTAGCCGATAAAGATAAGATTAGACCTTTGGCTACGCCAGCGGTCAACCTAGATATCACGCCAGAGCGCTTGGCGAAATTACAAGGGGAGGATCCATCATTAAACCCATGTTTTGGGGAAGCGCGAACCGAGAAAACGAGGAGATATAAGAACGGGTCATCTTCTTTTTTTGTCCAGGGGGGCATTCTGTTCCGTATGTACGTCACAGTGGCTTCCGTTGAAAAGCAAGTCGTCATGCCACGGTCGTTAATTGCTACAGTATTGCGTCTGGCCCATGATGTTCCATTAGCGGGCCACATGGGAAGTGCTAGAACCAAGGAGAGAGTCCTGAAATATTTTTATTGGCCATCGATACATAGAGATGTAGGGTTATATTGTAAGACGTGCAGTGCGTGCCAAAAGACGACGCATAAGGCTCGTACACCCCAGGCTCCTCGTCAGAATATAGCAGAAGAAGCTTCGAGTATTGCTTCAAAAAGAGCAAAAGACTATAAAGATAGAGGTTCCAAACTGAGAATTTTTAAGCCAGGAGACAAGGTCCTATTGTTGTTACCTACGGACCATAATAAGTTATTGATGACATGGAAAGGTCCTTATGTTATTGAGCGAATTGTTTCGAAGGTAGATTACGCTATCCACATTGATGGATCAGTAAAGGTTTTCCATGTTAATATGCTGCAGAGGTTTCATGAGAGACCAGAGTATCTGTATTCTCGTACTAGTTTTGAAGGACATACCTAATGTCGTGTCATTCTTTGATGATATAGCATGCCATACGTCGACATGGTCTGATCATATTCAGACACTAACAGTAATTTTTCAACGATTACGCCATTTTGGGTTAACTGCTAAACCCGCAAAGATGGATTTGGCATGTCCAGAGATAATATTCTTAGGACATATTGTGGGTAGAGGTGTTCAGAGACCTGAAGAAACAAAAATTGACAAGTTAGTAGGGTTGCAAATCCCTAAAACAAAGAAACAAGTCAGAAGCTTAGTGGGAATTTTAAATTATTACAGAAAGTTCATTCCAAATTTTTCCTCCTTGTCATCTTCTCGTACTGACCTTACTAAGAAGGGACAACCCGATAAGGTCCAGTGGACGTCTGAATGTCAGACATCATTTGATAATTTGGTGACAGCATTATCATCGTCACCCATTCTGATATTACCCGATTTTCGATCTAATTTTATCCTCAGAACGGATGCGTCGGACTCTGGTGTCGGCGCTTGTCTTCTACAGGAGAAGAACGAATGTCTCCATCCTGTATGTTATGTCAGTAGGAAGTTATTGCAGAGAGAAAGAAAGTATTCTGTGATAGAGCGTGAGTGTCTTGCCATTGTCTGGTCCGTCCAGAAACTAGGACGTTATCTCATGGGACGAGAATTTTGTATCCAGACAGACCACAAGCCACTGACATTTTTGTCGAAGAATCGTTCGTCCAGCCCACGCTTGTCTAGATGGGCATTGGCTTTACAGCCGTACACCTTCGTTATTCAACCAATTCCAGGAACCAGCAATCATATCACCGACTACCTTAGTCGAGCCTAGGGCAAGATTTCAGCAGCTTATACATCGGAGGACAGGAACATTGACAGGATCTGTGGGAATGAGTCGACTTTAAAATATTGACATTATAAATATGATATGAAGAATGGTTGATAGGTTGAGTGGTTTTTGATTCTGTATTAGGTATTGTGTTTAGTTAGCTATTGATGATGTGACACATATATGCATATTGCAGGCCATAGTGATCCCCATATTTTCCCCTGATTTCGGTATTCTATATACTAGGGGAACTGCTAGGTCATTTTTCTAGTGTAGGTATTGCTCACGCTCACTCGTTGACAGTCATCTTGATGCGATTTGAAATTAATTGCATTAATTTTTTTGGGGTGGGGGATGATGTCACGAGTGGAGTGAGTGCAATTAAGGGGATTGCTACAGAGCGGGTGTAGAGTAAGAAAGGCTCACAGTAGACAGCAAGTTAAGCGTGCTGTTGTGAGTAGTGGGGGCGGGGTCTGAATGAGGCGAAAGCGCTGTATAACTATCACTGCAAGTTAGAAGGTCCTAGGGATCGGACCTGTGAATAAAAGCCCATCGGGCGGACATAAAGGGGAAGCAGTCGAGAAGACTAGTGAGAGTCTTTCCAGTTATGACTGGTATGTAGAACGTTGATTGATTATTATGATTGATGTATTATATTATATTCGTCTATTACCATGATGTAAATAAGTATATGTGAGGAATGTGGAAGTCCTTGATATTGGATATAGCAATGTGCGCCACGAGCGATAGATGAAAGTGAGTTCATGGATTTGTAGCGCGAGTGAGTAGTGTGTACTCCGATGGAAGTGTGTTACCGTAAGATGTGTGGTGAGTGAAAGGTGAACTAGTGTGTGTACGTTTCATGGGTTGTAAGGAGAGGTGGAGTGAATAGAAATGGTAGGGTATTATACCAATGTAATGTTATTCTTGTAGGTGTCGGGGACGGGCCGAAGAGCCACCTCGATGAGCACAGGGGATAGGCCAGCATAGGGCCGGAGGCCACACATGGGCCAGAAGTGAGGCTGTCAGTGCAGGACAGCAGAGGCACATAAAGTCGTGGCAGTCAGGCCACGGACAGGGACGTAGATATGAGAGTGACTGAGATACTATATTGTTGCCATGTTGATAGGCTAGTGAACTGATACTATGTCGTTGCCATGTTGATGGCTATGGAAATAATAATGTGTTATTGCCCTGCTGAGGTGCTAGGGGAGTGCTAAGGTGTATGACAATAGGAAGGTGATATTGAGAGACTGCGGTGCCAGTGAATCATTAATGTACTATTAAGACCCTGAGGGGAGAGGCTGAGGCCGAAGTGCCCTTAGGAGTAACTACCGGATTGTGGATCCGAGGGAGAGTGTGTGTGAGAATAAGGCCGTTGTACGGCAGTCATTTCAATAATATAATATATGTAATTGCGCTATTATATGTATAATTATGTTTAATAAATGTGTGAGTCTGATGGGTTGTTTTGTTAAGTGTTAAACTTGTTTGTTCGTGATTGTCGTCCTGTCATAAACTATTACAAATCCCAGTCTGGGATTTGTGACACACTGATTAGGGTCTTTCTTCATCATATTAGGTCAAAACAAGTTACAACATTGCAATATAACACAAACACTGCTTGCTCGCAGTCCCCATTTGGGTTACATTTTCCAAAAATTACACCAAGTTCCATTGGTAACTAATATGACATAGCATAAAATCAAAATGTGACTAACAGATCATGACTCTCTATCAGCCATCAATTCAATATTCAATCACAGATGAACTATGTCCCCAATTACGGTACAATACTGCCGTCCTAGAAATTCATCTAGTAGGCAAAAGTATGGGTTACAATGCATTTCACTGATAGTGTACTACTTTAAAATACCCTGCTCAGGAAATCGGCACAGACATTTTCTCTGCCTTTTACGTAGTGAATCCTGAATCGATAAGACTGTAAAAATAAACTCCATCGTAATAACTTTGGACTGTCAAACTTGGCAGAGTTCAAAAACTCTAATGACCGATGGTCAGTTTGGAGCACAAACTCCTTTCCATACAAATACAAAGTAAACTTTTTTACAGCCCAAACAATAGCTAAACATTCGCGCTCTGAGACCGAATATTTTGTCTCACGAGGCAATAGCTTACGACTAGCATATGCCACAGGGTACAACTTTCCCTCGTGTTCCTGCATAAGACTAGCGCCTAATCCGCGATCCGATGCATCAGTTGCTAAGACAAACTCTTCGGAAAAATCTGGCAAACATAACACGGGTTTGGAGATAATGACATTCTTCAAAGAGGTGTACGCTTTCTCCTGCGTTTCATCCCACTGAACTATATTGGGCTGACCCTTTCTAAGTAAATCAGACAATGGTGATGCAATCGCTGAAAAGTTAGGAATAAATTCATGGTAATATCCCACTAATCCTAAGAATGCTTTCACTTCCTTCTTAGTGGTGGGTCTGGGTGCGTCTCGTACCTTACATACATTCTCTTCTAACAGGCCAATCATACCTTCTCCCACTAAGTGTCCAACAAAGTCTACTTCAGACGTTCCAATCAGACACTTCGATGGTCTTGCAGTTAATCCAGCTTGGTCCATCCTCTGCAGTAAGTCCTTGAGAGTCTTCACATGCTCGTCGAATGTCTCTGTATGAATCAGCAGGTCGTCCACATATGCTGTCACATTGTTCATTCCACGGATCAATGGCTTTACGATCCTGTTCAGTGTGGCTCCTGAGTTCATCATCCCAAAAGGCATCCGAATGAATTCATAGTGTTCGCCCATGGTGACGAACGCCGTCTTGGGAATGTCTTGTTCTCGAACTTTCACTTGCCAGTATCCCTTGCTCAGGTCAATCCGAGAGAATAATTTTCCTCTCGAGAGACTCTGAAACACTTCTGATGGCGCTGCTGTCGGATGAGGGTCGAATACTGTGATCTTGTTTAACCTCCTGTAGTCGATGCAGACTCGGTTGGATCCGTCCTTCTTCTTGACGACAACAATAGGTGAAGCATAAGCTGATGAGCTCCTTCGAATGATGCCCAGCCGTTCCATGGTGCTAAGCTCCTCCTTCAATGAGTCGCGCATAGCGTAGGGCACCGGGTATGGTCGTTGACGAACTGGTACTTCTGTCGTCAGGTCGATGCGATGTTCACCCAACTGACAGCATCCAGGGAGATTGGTGAAGACGTGCTGGTAATTCTTCACCACATCGCAGAGTTCTTGACGTTGTTCCGATGTCAGTTGCGTTCCATACTGGACATCTCTGTAGCCTTCATTCTGGTCCCAGCTTCCTAGGTCGGCAAGGTCCTCCGTCGTTCCACCGTTGTCGCCTTCCAGGTCGCAGTCCTCGATGACTGTCATGCCAGCTGACTCCACGGGTTGACTCTTGTCCATCATGTCGTCCTCTGCCAGTACAGTCTCAGCACTATCACCGCCGCCGTCCTTTATGGCGTTGACATGTTCAGGCGTGGTATCTCTCCTACTGTTGTCCATCCCACACATCTCGGTCACAATAGGTCTCGGTTCCATTGCCACTGCTGCTGCTTTTGACGTCCTTGGAATGTATCTCTTGAGGAGGTTGGCGTGCAAGGTCTTTTCTTTTGCACCCATCTTGACTCTATAGTCGTTAACACCGACAACTGAGACTACCTTATATGGTCCCTTCCATTGGACTAGGAGCTTGTTAGTGTTCGTCGGCAGTAGCACCAACACTTCATCTCCGGGGCGGAACTTCCTCTCTCGCGCCTTCCGGTCGTAGTAGGTCTTCTGTCTACCTTGAGCCTTGGAGAGTTCTTCCGTCGCTAACTTCCATGTGTCCTCCAGCCTCTCACGTAGTTCCATGACGTACTGGTAACTGGTCTTCGTTTCCGGCTCCTCTACGTCCTTGGTCCATAGTTGTCGTAAGATGTGCATGGGTCCTCTCACAGTTCTCCCATACAGCAACTCGAATGGGGCAAACTTGGTCGACTCTTGGGGAACTTCACGATATGCGAAGAGCAGCGGGTTGATGTATCTGTGCCACTGCTTGGGTTGCTCTGCGCACAGTCGTCTCAATGTTTTCTTCAGCGTGCCGTTGAATCGCTCCACCAACCCGTTGCACATAGGGTGGTAGACTGTAGTGGTCGACTGTCGAATTCCCAGTAGTCTATTCGTTTCCTTCATGACATCTGACATAAACTGGGTCCCTTGGTCCGACAAGATCTCTTCGGGCACACCCAAACGGCTGTAGATGTTCACTAAGGCTTCTGCTACCGTTTCTGCGTCGATCTTCTTCAAGGGTGTGGCTTCGGGGTAACGAGTAGCGTAGTCTATATACACCAGGATATACCGATGTCCACCTTCACTTGGGGGGTCGATAGGTCCTACTAAGTCCACGGCCACTCGCCTAAATGGTACGTCCACTACTGGCATACTCTGCAGGTGCACCTTTGGGGTCGCTCCTTTGTTCACCGTCCTCTGGCATATGTCGCATGAGCGGCAGTATCTCGCGACGTCACCTTCAATTCCAGGCCAATAAAAATTGCTCATAACTCTGTCTTTGGTTTTCTTCACGCCGAGGTGTCCTCCGACGATCGAGTCGTGGGCTACACTCAGTACATACTCTCTCAGTTTCTCGGGTAGTACCACTTGCCTTATAACCGTCGCCTGTCTCAGGTCCTTGTAGATCCGGTACAGTACTCCTCCATGTTTCTCAAAATGAACAGATTTATTGCCTCTATTAGTTAGGATCTTCTTCTGCTCTAACTTCCTAATGACTTCGTCTTCTTCTTGGAGTCGGATAAGTTCCTCTCTATCCACTCCCGCGTGCCGTTCTGCCCTCGGCACCTTCAGCGACGTAGACCGGTCCTTCCTCTTCTCCTGGGCCCTCGTGGTCACCGCTCCTACCATCACCTCAGTATCAGGGTCGTACGGATCCTTCGCTCCGTCCACGTTCCCGACTACTAGGTCGCAGATGGTCTCCGGGAGACACAGCGCCGTCACTTTGCCCGTCAGGTAAGGCGTCTTCACGTCGATAACGGCTTCCTCCGCCGCTAGCAAGGAGTTATCGATCCTCGCGATAAGTTTCTTCCCACCGGTGAGCTGTCCGTCGTCCACCAGTGCTCGCCGCACCACTACACCTTCACAGCCGGTATCTCTTAGGACATCTACCGCTCGATTTCCAATCAAGCCCTTCATCACTGGTAACTTCAGCTTCTCCACGGTCCTTCCGTCACTGCATCCTCCGCACGTAACAGGCACCGCTAACTGTAGCTTCCCGTCCTTCATTACCGCTTGAACGTTGATGCTGGTGTCAGCCGTCGTCACATCTTGTCTTGACGACTCGTCCGCCGCTATAACTACGGCCGCCGCCGCCTTGTTCGGCTTGCCTCGTCCCATATCCTTCTGGGCTGGACACATCCTCCGAACGTGGCCTGGCTTTCCACAAAGGTAACATTTCAACTCACCTTTGTCGTTTAACTTTGCACGACACTCCGTCGCCTTGTGTCCCGGCCTCTGGCACCTATGGCAGACCTGTGGGCTTCTGTCTCCGTTGGGCCTCTGTCGCACTGGCCGGCTCTGCAGTCTGGCGCTCCCGCTGAGCGTCCGGTTCCTCGCTACCAGGTACGCCTCCGCTGAATCTGCGATGTCCTGTAGCGTCTTTGGTTTCCTCTCCCTCACATGGGTTGCAAGGTCTGGTGGGCAGGCATCCATGAATTGCTCTCTGACGAACAGATCTCTCACTCCTTCGTAGGTCTCCTCCGTCTTCGACAGCTTTATCCACCTCTCTAGCTAGGTCTTGATCCTGGTCAAAAACATTCCAACATCTTCTCCATCTTCAGGCTTACCTTGTCTGAACATGAGTCTGTATCCGTCCTCTGACAGGTTGTACCTCTTCTGCAACGCTTCCTTGACCTTGTCGTAGTCCTTGGCTTCGTCGATCGGTAGTCTGCAGAAGCACTCCAAAGCTCTCCCGGTCAGCAGGGCAGACAGTGATGTCGTCCAGGTGGATCTGGGCCATTCAGCTGTCTCAGCAAACCTCTCAAACCGCAGCAACCAGCTATCCAGATCGTCCTTCTTGTCCTGAAATGCAGGTAGCTTGGGTCTCTTAGAACTGGCGTGGTCGCTGGTCCCCTGCGTCGACTCGCCTCCACGCTGATGGCGGATCCTCTCCATCTCCAGCTCGTGGTTCATCTCCTTCTCCCGAGCCTCTATCTTCAGTTGCTCCATTCTTTCCTCCTTTAGGCCTTCACGGATGTAGTTCTGTCTCTCCTTCCCAGTGAGCTCCAAGGCGTCTGCTTCCTGGCTAAGCCTTCCAATAGCCTCTGACATGTTGTAGATAGCTTGTCGATGATATTCCTACAATAAACTATGTAAATAAATCTAGTAATTTTGATCTGGTCCGCTCGAATATGGTCGGATCCCGGACGAGCCCCCAATATGTAACCCCTACTATAACGTGCTAGAACAACCTCAGCTGTTACATATTGGGGGCTCGTCCGGGATTTGAACCCGGGACCTCTCGCACCCAAAGCGAGAATCATACCCCGCAGATGCTACACAACTCCCCAATTTAAGTTGAATATCTTTCAACTCCAAAAACATTATACAGCGTCTGCACTATCGTGAAATAATCTTATAGCACTCCCAATCTCACAAAGGTAGTTGCTAATTCTATTACAATTAATAACAATTTCAGTGTCTTCCCGAATGTCATCACAAATACAATACAATGCAGTGTACTTTGCAACACTAATACAATGACTAATACAGTATCATCATTGTGACAAACCAATGGTTAACAGTAGGCCTACTAGTCAAAATAACACAACGCCACCACTGTGGTGAAACAATGGTCAATGATATTATTACAAATCATATAAGGTGAAACGATGGCCCATCGTTACACAATGCTTCGTGCACGAATCGTAGCATATAACTTGTTGTACATAACATGGTTATCTCCAAAATGTATAACTCATACGTACAATGGCAAAAATACCAATACATACCGACCACTGATTAGGGTCTTCCTTCATCATATTAGGTCAAAACAAGTTACAACATTGCAATATAACACAAACACTGCTTGCTCGCAGTCCCCATTTGGGTTACATTTTCCAAAAATTACACCAAGTTCCATTGGTAACTAATATGACATAGCATAAAATCAAAATGTGACTAACACATCATGACTCTCTATCAGCCATCAATTCAATATTCAGTCACAGATGAACTATGTCCCCAATTACAGTACAATACTGCCGTCCTAGAAATTCATCTAATAGGCAAAACTATGGGTTACAATACATTTCACTAATAGTGTACTACTTTTAAATTATTCTGCTCAGGAAATCAGCACATACATTTTCTCTCCCTTTTACGTAGTGAATCCTAAATCGATAAGACTGTAAAAATAAACTCCATCGTAATAACTTTGGACTGTCAAACTTGGCAGAGTTCAAAAACTCTAATGACCGATGGTCAGTTTGGAGCACAAACTCCTTTCCATACAAATACAAAGTAAACTTTTTTACAGCCCAAACAATAGCTAAACATTCGCGCTCTGAGACCGAATATTTTGTCTCACGAGGCAATAGCTTACGACTAGCATATGCCACAGGGTACAACTTTCCCTCGTGTTCCTGCATAAGACTAGCGCCTAATCCGCGATCTGATGCATCAGTTGCTAAGACAAACTCTTTGGAAAAATCTGGCAAACATAACACGGGTTTGGAGATAATGACATTCTTCAAAGAGGTGTACGCTTTCTCCTGCGTTTCATCCCACTGAACTATATTGGGCTGACCCTTTCTAAGTAAATCAGACAATGGTGATGCAATCGCTGAAAAGTTAGGAATAAATTCATGGTAATATCCCACTAATCCTAAGAATACTTTCACTTCCTTCCTAGTGGTGGGTCTGGGTGCGTCTCGTACCTTACATACATTCTCTTCTAACAGGCCAATCATACCTTCTCCCACTAAGTGTCCAACAAAGTCTACTTCAGACGTTCCAATCAGACACTTCGATGGTCTTGCAGTTAATCCAGCTTGGTCCATCCTCTGCAGTAAGTCCTTGAGAGTCTTCACATGCTCGTCGAATGTCTCTGTATGAATCAGCAGGTCGTCCACATATGCTGTCACATTGTTCATTCCACGGATCAATGGCTTTACGATCCTGTTCAGCGTGGCTCCTGAGTTCATCATCCCAAAAAGGCATCCGAATGAATTCATAGTGTTCGCCCATGGTGACGAACGCCGTCTTGGGAATGTCTTGTTCTCGAACTTTCACTTGCCAGTATCCCTTGCTCAGGTCAATCCGAGAGAATAATTTTCCTCTCGAGAGACTCTGAAACACTTCTGATGGCGCTGCTGTCGGATGAGGGTCGAATACTGTGATCTTGTTTAACCTCCTGTAGTCGATGCAGACTCGGTTGGATCCGTCCTTCTTCTTGACGACAACAATAGGTGAAGCATAAGCTGATGAGCTCCTTCGAATGATGCCCAGCCGTTCCATGGTGCTAAGCTCCTCCTTCAATGAGTCGCGCATAGCGTAGGGCACCGGGTATGGTCGTTGACGAACTGGTACTTCTGTCGTCAGGTCGATGCGATGTTCACCCAACTGGCAGCATCCAGGGAGATTGGTGAAGACGTGCTGGTAATTCTTCACCACATCGCAGAGTTCTTGACGTTGTTCCGATGTCAGTTGCGTTCCATACTGGACATCTCTGTAGCTTTCCTTCTGGTCCCAGCTTCCTAGGTCGGCAAGGTCTTCCGTCGTTCCACCGTTGTCGCCTTCCAGGTCGCAGTCCTCGATGACTGTCATGCCAGCTGACTCCACGGGTTGACTCTTGTCCATCATGTCGTCCTCTGCCAGTACAGTCTCAGCACTATCACCGCCGCCGTCCTTTATGGCGTTGACATGTTCAGGCGTGGTATCTCTCCTACTGTTGTCCATCCCACACATCTCGGTCACAATAGGTCTCGGTTCCATTGCCACTGCTGCTGCTTTTGACGTCCTTGGAATGTATCTCTTGAGGAGGTTGGCGTGCAAGGTCTTTTCTTTTGCACCCATCTTGATTCTATAGTCGTTAACACCGACAACTGAGACTACCTTATATGGTCCCTTCCATTGGACTAGGAGCTTGTTAGTGTTCGTCGGCAGTAGCACCAACACTTCATCTCCGGGGCGGAACTTCCTCTCTCGCGCCTTCCGGTCGTAGTAGGTCTTCTGTCTACCTTGAGCCTTGGAGAGTTCTTCCGTCGCTAACTTCCATGTGTCCTCCAGCCTCTCACGTAGTTCCATGACGTACTGGTAACTGGTCTTCGTTTCCGGCTCCTCTACGTCCTTGGTCCATAGTTGTCGTAAGATGTGCATTGGTCCTCTCACAGTTCTCCCATACAGCAACTCGAATGGGGCAACTTGGTCGACTCTTGAGGAACTTCACGATATGCGAAGAGCAGCGGGTTGATGTATCTGTGCCACTGCTTGGGTTGCTCTGCGCACAGTCGCCTTAAGGTCTTCTTCAGTGTGCCGTTGAATCGCTCCACCAACCCGTTGCACATAGGGTGGTAGACTGTAGTGGTCGACTGTCGAATTCCCAGTAGTCTATTCGTTTCCTTCATGACATCTGACATAAACTGGGTCCCTTGGTCCGACAAGATCTCTTCGGGCACACCCAAACGGCTGTAGATGTTCACTAAGGCTTCTGCTACCGTTTCTGCGTCGATCTTCTTCAAGGGTGTGGCTTCGGGGTAACGAGTAGCGTAGTTTAGGTACACCAGGATATACCGATGTCCACCTTCACTTGGGGGGTCGATAGGTCCTACTAAGTCCACGGCCACTCGCCTAAATGGTACGTCCACTATTGGCATACTCTGCAGGTGCACCTTTGGTGTCGCTCCTTTGTTCACTGTCCTCTGGCATATGTCGCATGAGCGGCAGTATCTCGCGACGTCACCTTCAATTCCAGGCCAATAAAAATTGCTCATAACTCTGTCTTTGGTTTTCTTCACGCCGAGGTGTCCTCCGACGATCGAGTCGTGGGCTACACTCAGTACATACTCTCTCAGTTTCTCGGGTAGTACCACTTGCCTCATAACCGTCGCCTGTCTCAGGTCCTTGTAGATCCGGTACAGTACTCCTCCATGTTTCTCAAAATGAACAGATTTATTGCCTCTATTAGTTGGGATCTTCTTCTGCTCTAACTTCCTAATGACCTCGTCTCCTTCTTGGAGTCGGATAAGTTCCTCTCTATCCACTCCCGCGTGCCGTTCTGCCCTCGGCACCTTCAGCGACGTAGACCGGTCCTTCCTCTTCTCCTGGGCCCTCGTGGTCACCGCTCCTACCATCACCTCAGTATCAGGGTCGTACGGGTCCTTCGCTCCGTCCACGTTCCCGACTACTAGGTCGCAGATGGTCTCCGGGAGACACAGCGCCGTCACTTTGCCCGTCAGATAAGGCGTCTTCACGTCGATAACGGCTTCCTCCGCCGCTAGCAAGGAGTTATCGATCCTCGCGATAAGTTTCTTCCCACCGGTGAGCTGTCCGTCGCCCACCAGTGATCGCCGCACCACTACACCTTCACAGCCGGTATCTCTTAGGACGTCTACTGCTCGATTTCCAATCAAGCCCTTCATCACTGGTAACTTCAGCTTCTCCACGGTCCTTCCGTCACTGCATCCTCCGCACGTAACAGGCACCGCTAACTGGAGCTTCCCGTCCTTCATTACCGCTTGAACGTTGATGCTGGTGTCAGCCGTCGTCGCATCCTGTCTCGACGACTCGTCCGCCGCTATAATTACGGCCGCCGCCGCCTTGTTCGGCTTGCCTCGCCCCGTATCCTTCTGGGCTGGACACATTCTCCGAACGTGGCCTGGCTTTCCACAAAGGTAACATCTGAACTCACCTTTGTCTTTTTTCCTCGCCCGCTTGTTGTCAGGTGTTTTGACTCGTTCAGTAAATATTAGTATGTTCCCGAACATTCGATAACACTGTGGATAAGGATGTTTACGCCAGATTTGGCCTTGAGTGATGTAACCTGATGACGTATTGATGCGTGATTGGTTAGTTTGTGCGAGGGCAAAGGTAACGTTTATTTCGGGAACTTTCTGTAGGAATGTTTATATATATAGACCTGTGTGAGTGGTCGGGGGGGGGGGGGTGAGTAAGTGAGTTTCCTTTTGTGTGGCGTAGATATTTAGTTTCGCTGGTGTCTTCCTAGTAATTTATTGTTCACTATACAGTTATTAAACTTTAGTATTATTTAATCTATCGTCGGATCTCGTGTTTATTTATTTTACAGCTGTAATAGTTTCGTTTTCTAAAGGGTTGTAGTTAGATCAACTAACTCCCCCCTACTATAACGTGCTAGAACAACCTCAGCTGTTACATATTGGGGGCTCGTCCGGGATTTGAACCCGGGACCTCTCGCACCCAAAGCGAGAATCATACCCCTAGTTTTTTCTTATATTCCTAATCCGTTTAAAAGTAAAATCATCAATGCTCAAAAACAAAAAAAGAGATAATAAATGCTTTTTTTGGTCGGTATTTGCTAAATTGTTTCCGGCTGATGATCATTTTGTTAGACTTTCAAACTATAAACAATATGAAAATACTTTAAATATGGCTGGAATTAAATATCCTGTTAAACTAAAAGATATTCCTAAATTTGAGAAACAGAATGATATTGCAATAAGCGTTTTTATTTGCTTTAGAAAATCAAAAAAATATTTTTTATATCCAGTTTATGCATCTACTAATAAAAACAATATTATTGGTTTACTGTATTTAGAAGATGATGGAAATACTCATTATTGCCTTATAAAAGATTTGGAAAGTTTATTGGCAGACAAATCTACAAACAAAGCTTTTATCTGCAGGAATTGTACGAATGCATTTAGAAGAGAAGAGACATTAAATAATCATAAATAGAAATGCTTAAATCACAAAATGGGTAAGACAATACTTTCTGAAAACGATAATAATATTTTACAATTTACAAATCATCATTTCAAATCGAGATTGCCAATTGTTTTCTTCTGTGATTTGAATCATGTAATAAAAAAAATATTTACATCACAACCAAATCCAGATGAACCTTATGAAAATAAATTGTTTAAACAAGGGGCCTTTGGATTTTTGTATCTACGGATTCAGGAGGATAAAGGGAACCGACTGGTAAGTCTAATTTTGTGTATATCTACGTTCTTTTGATAATTTTCTTGCATTTTCCTTTATAACTTTCATTGGTCTCTCCTTGCCTTCATTAGTATCTCCTTGCCTCCTCCTTCACTCCCCCTTCCTTAAAGTCGTGCTTGTGAGCGGTGCTCCCGCCCTATTTCTATATTTGTCTCTAATAACCCTCCGTTGTCATCGATTGAGCGATTGTGTTAGGTATTTTGTATGTAAAAATGCCTGCCCAACCGGTTTTTGTGCTGGCAAAAGACACCCCCGAAACTGCCACCATTTACACGGTGTGTATGGGCAGCGGAGCGGACGGCGGGGAGTGGGACCGTGGTGGGGTCCCAAAGAATAGGCGCGCTGTGGCGCATTTACCTGGCTAGTCCAGAGGCCACAGTCAAACTACTGGCATCAGGCCTAGAAATGGGAGGCCAAAGGATCAGCCTCACGGGTAAGAACCCATTCCTCATAAGAAACGGGGATGGTATGGAAATCCCGGCCACAAGGCTTACGTTAAGTGATGTCCCTTTATCTTATGACAATGAAGAGGTAAAAAAAACACCTGTCAAAAGCAGGGACAAAACTTAGATCCAACAGTATTATGGAGAAGGCCAGATCGCCAGAAGGTTTTTTGACAGCTGGCTGACGGGGAGAAGGGTGGTCTGGATTGATCTACCAAGCTCCCCACCACCCAGAACCATACAGATGGGCATCTTTAGGGCAAACATTTACTATAGAGAGATGAGGGAGGCAATAAAAACAATACCATGTAGAAAATGCCTACAGGAGGGCCATATGGCCGTAGTACGCCCCAATCAGGAGGTATGCCTGGAATGCAAACAGGCGGGGCATCGAAGAGGAGAGGGAAAATGTGGGCAGTTCCCCGAGAAAACGGCAACTGACATAGAGGACAGCCCAACGAGTGAGGAGGAGGAAGAGAAGGTAGAGAGGGGGAGAGAAATGGAGACAGAGGAGGGAAGGGAGTCAGGTGACAGAGAACGACAACAAAAGGACAAGAGAAAACTAAAAGACAAAAAAAGACAAATCAGCAGCCGCAGCACATGCAGCTCCAAGGGCAGCAGCAGCTGCAACAGCAGACGCAACAGCAGCAGTCTTGCCAGCAGCCCAAACAACTAGAGCAGCGGCATAGCCCGAGAAAAATGGGCGATATGATAAACGAGGACGCAGGACAGACCAACAGAGGCAGGACGGGAAAAAAAAGACCAAAGTCAAATGACAAGATTTCTGCACAGAGCGAGGTCCCTCAGTATGAAACAATCTATTGTAAGTCTTTCCCCAGGTCCCGAGGAAGATCAACCCAGACAGAGACCAAGAATCGGAAGTGAGGAGGGGAAAGAAAAGATCTAGAGGAAGTAAAATCACCCTTAAGTCACACCGAAGGAAAAAACAAATCATGAAGATACTTAAAATAGCCACATTTAATGTGCATGGCCTAAAGCTCATAAAGAAAAGAAAAGCTGTCTTTAAAACATTAAAAGATGAACGTATTAATATTGCTGCACTGCAAGAGACAGACATTAAACATAATGAGATAGAAGAAGTAAGGAAACAGTGGGGAGGAATCATCCATCACAGTGAAGGCACAAACAGGAGCAAGGGTTTATGCACATTATTTAATAGAAATGTGCAATCTGAAAATGTCACATTAATCTATGATGACGAACGTATACTAATGTCTAAAGCACATGTTAATGATGAAACACTTTATATCATAAACATATACGCTCCGTGCATAGAAAAAGAGAAGAAACAGTTCTTACTAAAATTAAATACTGTGACAAAAAATAATGTGGAAGGAAATATTACAGACAATGTTATACTAATGGACAATTTTAACATGGTAATTAACAACGATCTAGATATTATTTCAGGACTCAAACATACAACAACAACTGTGGAAAACTTCAACGAATGCGTGATGGACTTAGGACTAACCGACCTCTGGAGTCTGCAACACCCACATGAAAAGATGCACACATGGAGCAGAGGGGACCCTGTGATAGCCCGCAGGCTGGATGACGTCATGGTAGGTGATGTTATCCTTAACTTAGCAAGCGACTGTCAAATAAAAAGTTTAGGCTACAGTGATCACAGAGCTGTCATTTTCACCATGTCATTTGCTCCTTTCAAGAATGGAAGTGGGCATTATAAAATGAATACGTTTCCCCTTACCGACAGTAAATATGTGGAACTGATGAAAAACAAGATATCCGAAACTTTGGAAGAACAAAAAGAACTAGATCCGCACCTGAGATGGGAAATGTTGAAAGTTGAAGTGAAAGAATTAACCAGAGAATATAGCCGATTTAGAAAAAGCAATAACAAAAATAAATATACCATATTATATTTTATGTGACCAACTTAATAACCTAGAATCCCGCTTGGCGTCAGATCCACAGAACAAGAAATTGTGGCAAGAAATATCCAAGGTCAAGACAGAGATGGAAATACACCAGATGGAGGCGGCACGAAGAGCACAGCTTAGATCAAACATACGCTGGATAGAAGGTGAGAAATGTATGAAGTTCTTTCTTTCTCTGGAAAAAAGCAGAGGTAAAACCTCAACTATATATCAGTTGAAAAGCACAACGGGTGCAGAAATCAGGGGAAAAGATGAGATTTTACATAACATTCGAAAGTTTTGTGAGACATTATATAAGGAGGACAAGAAAGCAGAGGAAGTAGTGGTCTGCGCAGAAGAATTTATGACAGAATTACAGATACCCCAAATAAATGAAAACCAAAGGGAAGAATGTGACAGCCCAATAACTGAAGCAGAACTATTAAACGCCCTTAGGTCGATGAAGAACGTGTCTGCGCAAGGAGTGGATGGAATACCTTTCGAATTTTAAAAAGTATTCTGGAATCAAATTAAATCTCCACTTTTGGAGTGTTTTAATCTCATTCTTGAAAAAGGAATCTTACCTTGGTCGTTACGTACTGGACTGATAACTCTTTTACACAAAGGCAAAGAATTAAGCAAAGATAACCTATCTAATTGGCGCCCGATCCCCTTAACTAACACCGATTATAACATTTTAACGAAAGCTTTAGCTATAAGATTAAGACTAATCCTATATGAGATTATCGGGCATAAACAGGCAGTATTTATTAAAGGAAGAAATGTATCCAGCATAATTAGGGAAATCGACGATGTTATTAATTTGGAAAGACAAAGAAAATTACAGGGTATCGTTTTTAGTATCGATTACGAAAAAGCATTCGATACCATAAATGTACAGTTCATTCTAAGAGCTTTGACAAATTATGGATTTGGCACCAACTTTATCAAATGGATTCAGGTTTTACTGACCAATAGAATAGCATGTGTCAAGAATGCAGGATACATCTCGTCAGTCTTCCATATGGAAAGAGGAGTAAGACAAGGATGTCCGCTATCGCCATTAATTTTCATTTTGGCAGTAGAAATTTTTGCGCTGAAAATAAAACAAGATGAAGATGTCAATGGAATCAGTATCCCAAACGCATCCCATAGTATCAAAATAAAGCAATACGCGGATGACACTACAATGTTTCTAAGGGACTGGATTGACTATAGAGAAGTATTATCTAGGATTAAAGAATTCTCAATCTTCTCTAGATTGAAACTATACAAAACAAAATCCAAAATTCTGATCCCCGGTGTTGGTGAAAAAGAAGATATGAATCAGTGTGGAATAGAAATAGTAGGTAACGGTAATCTAAAAATTCTAGGCGTATATTTGAATGCCGAAAAGTCAGCGGACGAAATAGAGGAACACTGGTTACCAAGAATTAACAAAGTTCAGGGACTATTTGGAAAATGGTCACAACGAGATCTTTCAATAATTGGGAAAAATTCATATTGTTAAAACATTCGGAATTAGCCAATTTGTTCATATCATGCAAAGCATAACCCTCCCAGTAACAGCTCTTCAAAAACTTACACAAATATTTTACAGGTTTCTTTGGAAAAAACGTTATACAAATAAAAGAGCATTTGAAAAGGTCAAACGTAAAGTGTTATGCAATAAGTATAGCAATGGAGGATTAAATATGATTTGCATCACCAATGCAGAATTCCATGATACTGAATTGGGCAAAAAAGCTACTATCTACAGAACATCAAGAATGGAAAGAGATTCCGTTACACTTCTGCGGGAAATATGCCTTTGAAAGATCAGTGTCGTTGAAGCTGTTCACCGGAATAGACCTTATTGATAGCTCCTTCTGGCGTAGAGTGTTGTCGACGTGGATATCTCTTCAGGTAAATGAAAGGGAAGAAATCCAAAATTGGAACGAACCCCTGTTTAACAATAAAAGTTTCACGTTCAAAAGCAAACATCTATTTTTCCCGAAATGCATCTCGAAAGGCATTTTAAGAGTTAAAGACATGTTCAGGGGAAATAACTTAATGAGCCTTGAAGCATTTCAGGAGTTATATGGAACCAACCCAAAATACTACCTAGACTATAATATTATTACAAATGCTCTAAGGAGTCGAGGACTTAATGTTGGAGTAAACATAAATCAGCAACAGATGAAAGTAATAAAATTTAGAGGATCCGAGATAGAACACATTTCAAGAAAAACTTTATGAATTACTGCATAGAGAAGAAGATTTCCACACTAAAAACATCTGGCAAAACAAATATGGAATACAAGTGACAGAACAAAATTGGGAAATCTGCCATAATAGCACAAAGGAAACAAGATGTAGGGCTTTGCAGTGGAAAATCCTGCATAATATTTATCCAACAAATATTCTGTTAAATAAAATGGGCATCAAGATACAAAAAACTGTGAAGAATGTGGAACCACCGACTTCTTAGAACATTTCTTTTCTACCTGCACAAATGTACACAGAATGTGGCAGGACATTGAGAGCAGAGTAAATATACATTATAATACAAATGTATCTCTGAGGGAAGAAGTGGTTATGCTGGGACTAACAGAGAAAAACAAACACTATCATAAGGAATTGCTATCATTTATTAATATGATAGTATTAATAGGCAAGCTCCCTATTTCGAAATTCAAGTATGGTAAAAAATCCAAACTTATTGACATATTCAACCGAGAAATCTCACTGAGAAAAATAAATTTACCTTAGAATTCTTTAGGTATCCCACCCCCAATAGGATTATCCCTATATAAAGCAGCAATCACAGCAAACACATGTAGTGAGAAATCAGTACTGGCAGTTATGTATGTATCTATTATAATACATGTCCTTGTTTTCTTGGCTTATTTATTAGGTTATGCCTGAAATAGATATATATAGAGTAGATTGTTCATTAGACGCTATTTGGGAAAAGTTCACGTGTCTCGTAAGAAACTAACAACTGCACCCTATCTCTGTCTTGATGTAGTATTTTAACACTACCAATAACACATCTTCCTACAGAAACTATATATAATTACAAAAGTCATGAAAGCCAAAGCATTTGGGTTTGTTATTCAGTATTTGAAATATGGCAACGGAGGATCCTCAGGAGGAAAGCTCGAGGTAAGAGGGTCTAGCCCCGCCCTCCCTGCCGCGAGGGGACGCCACTCCAAGAAGCAGGTGGCTTCGTCACGCGGCGGGTCTGAGAGCGGACATCTCAGGGTTTCCCGCCTTTTACACACATGGAATATCACAGACACATTTTGGAAAGACAATATACTTAGGAAATTAAAAGACGAAACGATAAAGAAACGCACATTTACACAAAACAGTCTCTATCTCTGTATCCTTAGGATAGGTCTGTTTATTAACAAAGCCACCCTAGTACGAGACAACGTGCACAATATCCTGGCCTCATTGGTGGCGACTAGACTCCCATCTGGAGTGGGCATGTGGACTGCTCGCCCTGGGACTCCGTAAGGGAGCCAAGGAGAATAAGCATAACTCTAACACAAGGAAAGCAAAGCATACGGAAAAATCAGATAACCAACTAATCATCTTCTTCTAGCTTACATCAGGTTACACAATAGGCCATTATTATATCATATTGTATTGTAAGGCTTCGCACAATACTACCAACAATGAAGCGTCTAGAATAGGAACGAGCATGGAACCAAAAAAAAAAATGTTTAAACAAAAGTGCCATTAGTTTGGGAATGTATATAAAATCCTTTTAAGAAAATTTATGTCCTTTTGTGTATCACACTTATACCGGAGAAGATGCTAAAGATAAGTTTGTTGAAACAATTATGATGTACTATAGTGAAATTTGTAAAAAAAAATAAAATAAAATAAAAACTAAATTACTACAAAAAAGCTAAAGCTAAATTAACTCCTTTACAAGAAAAAGAATTTAATGAAGCAACAAATTGTTTACATTTGTAATGTAGAATTTTTCCGAACAAAAAGTAAGATAACACAATCATTATGATGGTGAGTATCCAGGAGCTGCTTGTCAGTCTTGTAATATAAAAGAAGGAAAACAATCTAAAATAATTCCGGTATTGTTTCACGATGGCAGCGGTTATGATTTTCATTTCATAATAGAAAAAATAATTAAATATGAAAATCAATACAATAAACTGTCATTGCTTGCTAACACACCTGACCAATATATTTCAATACGGAAATTATTTCAGAAAATTAAGATTCCTAGACAGTTATAGACTTTTATAAAACTCTTTGGATGGTACCGTAAAATCTATGTATGGTTTTAAATCTTGAAACAACATTTCCCCGAAAATTTCGATTTACTCAAAAGAAAAAGGAATTTACCTTTATGAATAATATGTTGATTCAATTGATCGATTAAAAAAAAAAAAAAAAATCCCTGATGGCGCAAGGATTTGGTATTCAACTGTACGGAAAGAATCAATTACAGAAGACGAATATCAACATGCTGTAAATGTTTGGAATACTTTTAGATATAAAACATTACAAGATTATCATGACTTGTATCTAAAAACAAATGTTTTACTTTTAGCTGACGTCTTTGAAAAGTTTAGAGAAATTTTCCTAATCAATCAAGAAATTGATCCATGCTATTGTTTCTCTGCTCCTGGATTAAGTTGGTAATGTGGATTAAAATATACAGGAATTAAATTAGAATTATTAACAGATTCAGATATGCTACTAATGTTTGAGAAGGGAATAAGAGGTGGTTATTCAGGAGTTTTAGGACCTCGATATGTAAAAGCTCACAATAAGTATTTGCCAAATTATGATCCTAAGAAGGGATCTAATTACTTGTTGTATTTAGATGCAAATAATTTATACGGAGGTGGAATGTCAGAGTCTTTGAAAGGTGGAGATTTTAAATGGGAGGATGGATCATTCCTAAAGAATGTTCCAAAAGAAAGAGGATATATTATCGAATACGATCTTTAATACACAGTTAAAGCAAAAGTAAACACCAGTAATTTTTTTTCAGCTCCCGCAAAATTAAAAATAAATAAAGACAATTTAAGCAAATGGTCACGAGTGGAGTGAGCGATAGTTAATAATTACGGGGGGAAAGGAGGAGAGTAAAATTAACGCACGTAGACAAGTAAGTTAAGCGTGCATGTTGTGAGTGGTGGGGGGTCTGAATGAGGCGAAAGCGCTGTATTACTATCACTGCAAGTTAGAAGGTCCTACTGAACGGACGCTAGTAAGAGCCCAGCGGGCGAACATAAGGGGAGCAGTCGGAAGACGGATGAGAGTGTTTTTTCCAGTGGTGACTGGTAGGTAGAACGTTGATTGATAATTATGATTGATGTATTATATTCGTCTATTACCATGATGTAAATAAGCATATGTGAGGAATGTGGAAGTCCTTGATATTGGATAATATAGCAATGTGCGCCATGAGCGATAGATGAAAGTGAGTTCATGGATGTGTAGCACGAGTGAGTATTGTGTACTCCGATGGAGGTGTGTTACCGTAAGATGTTTGGTGAGTGAAAGGTGAACTATTGTGTGTACGCTTCATGGGTTGTAAGGAGAGGTGGAGTGAATAGAAATGGTAGGGTTTTATACCAATGTAATGTTATTCTTGTAGATGTCGGGGACGGGCTAAAGAGCCACCTCGATGAGCACAGGGGATAGGCCAGCATAGGGCCGGAGGCCACACATAGGCCAGAAGTGAGGCTGTCGGTGCAGGACAGTAGAGGCACATAAAGTCGTGGCAGTCAGGCCACGGACAGGGACGTAGATATGAGCGTGAATGTGATACTGTACTATTGCCATGTTGATGGGCTATTGAACTGATAATGTACTATTGCCATGTTGATGGGCTATTGAAATGATAATGTGTTATTGCCCTGCGGAGGTGCTAGTGGACTGCTAAGGTGTATGACAATAGGAAGGTGATATTGAGAGACTGCGGTGCCAGTGAAGTATTAATGTGCTATTAAGACCCTGAGGGGAGAGGCTGAGGCCGAAGTGCCTTTAGGAAGTAACTACCGGGTTGTGGATCTGAGGGAAGAGTGCATGTGAGAATAAGGCCGTTGTACGGCAGTTGATTTCAATAATATAATGTATGTAATTGCGCTATTATCTGTATAATTATGTTTAAATAAATGTGTGAGTCTGATGAGTTGTTCTGTTAAGTGTTAAACTTGTTCGTTCGTGATTGTTGTCCTGTCCTAACTTATTACATCTCCCAGTCTGGGATTTGTGACACAATTTGCAAAAATACTATTTAGAATTAAAAAAAACAAAAAAGTAGGAACTTCTGAAAAATTAATACTAAATTTAAAAGACAAAAAGAATTATAATTTATACATTACAAACTATTAGAATGTTTTAAATCCAAGCTACATTAGAAATTTCTAAAGTTCATAGAATAATTTCTTTTAAAGAAAGACCTTGGTTAAAAGAATACATCGATTTTAATACCAATAAAAAAGCTAGACTTTGAAAAGAATCTGCAGGCACATTTTTATTAAATATAGCCTTAACCATTATATCAGTTATGCTATTTTTTTAACCTTTCCCTTTGCTTTGAAACATCGAAAACAAATAACGGATAAAGCGTTTGATAATCAATAGGGGTAATAGTTAGATTGCTAACTAATTCATCCATATTATAAAATTTTGATCTAAATGATGCAGCATCATTATATACTCTAGAGAATTGAAACTTAGGGAATGACATTTAATACACAGGCTCTGGATAACGCCTAGAATTTAACTGAACATTAATATTTCTTACATCCAGATTATTGAATACTGATGCATTTTCTTTTTGATCAGATCTATTTTTTGTTTGAAAAGCTAGTATGATCCATCTAGGTTTTTCAGGAGAAGCTTTTACAGATAACCTCCATGAAAACTGGGTTGCTATAGGAACTGCTACTGAATCACATTGTCTACTACTATATCCAACATTTAATTTTGATTTTGATTCAATAATTTTATAAAGTTCAAACTTTTGTTTATCTGCCGGTAAAACACGTGGAACATACCATGAAATTTTATCAAGAGTAAGCTGTTGGGTAAATAGATAAAGAATCTTATCATAATCATCTGCCAAACCGAAAATGTGTTTCAGAGGAATACGAAAAGAAAAAAATCCTTTAGGATCAGGATATTTTAGCAATATCTTTTGTATTGTATCAAAACATTCATTATTATTAATTTGGTTATTAGTATCTTTATCCACAATAAATTAAGTCTTTGTGATTTTTATACGTCATGAGGATACTTGAGCAATCCTAACATTGTTGTTCCTTGTCCAGGGTGATTTAAATTTTCAATTTCTTGTCCTGACAATTGATATTTTACAAAATTAAACAAATGCATTCTCCATTATTGCACAGCGCAATTTTATCATCCGCATTATATAATGTTACATCTGTTTTGTAAGTCTACTTTCAACTATTATAATATAACTTTCATTTGGATGAGTAAAAATATCCTGCATTTCAATAGTTATTCTAATTTCTCCTCCGCTGTTTAAATTTGTAGCTTTAATGGGTGTGTATTCATGGTATTCATATTTTTAAATATTTTCATCTACTTTAAATTTTTCTTCAATTGTCAAGATGTCTTCCTTTTTAATTTGAGAATGTGAAATAGGTGCTACTGTAAATCGTATTCTACTATTGTGATAATATTCATAAAGAAACAAAATCATAATGTTTTTACCACCATCATAAATGTCATGAGATAAAAAAAATGTCAGGTTCAAGGGGAATTTTTGGTTTATCTTTTTCAAATTGTATGATTAATCTAAAATCCTTATTTTCTCTTTCAACTTTTATTTTAATATAAATAAAAAATTATCATATTTTTTAATTGTAGTACCATCAATAATAAAAGTGGACCCTTCGGGTGGATTTGATATAAGTTCGCTTTCTGCATCTGTTCCTGAATGAATTTCGCCACAGTTTTTAGTCATATTTTCATGAACAAAGTAGTTTTTACCGTTGATTCTTTTAGCATTTACATTTTCATAAAATGAATATCACAAGTTTTTTAAATCTACATATTTTTTTGTTTTAACTGGCTTAATATCAATATCCCATTCAGGTTTTTCATGAAATTCAGCTCTTTTATATAATTATTCCGTTTTTTCTTTAATTGAAAACAATATAAGCTACTCCTTTCTCCTTTAGATAAAAAAAGTTTCAACATTTTCTAAAATTTCTAAGTTAACTGCATAGTTACTAAGCAGAGTAATTTTATAATCCATTTTTTTTGCAAATAAATTATTTAATCTAAAGTTACTGGTAACTGTGTAAATCTTATCCGATGAATCATAAACTGTTAGTAAATAAGAATATTTTTATAACGAATATCATCGTCTTTTTTTTCGACTGTTAATTAGTGAGGAATATTTCGGATTCTGTAATCATCTTTTTGTTTTTTTTACAATTATTCGAAAATCTTTTGGATTTCCCGAAACACTTATTTGTAAACCATCCATAATTTCTAAGTTGTCACCAAAAGATTCTAAAACTTTACCTTCAATAATTAAAGTTGAACCTACCGGAAAGTCTTCAAAAATCTTTTTTTCATTCTCAAATTCACAGTTGAACGTTAGAATAGCACGTCATTCAGTTTTAATGTTTAAAAAATAATATACATCATCATGGCGTTTTAAAACTGTTGTCTCTCTATATCTTGGAAGTGGAACCAAACTTCCGATAATTCGACCTGACTTGTAAACTTTGAATAATATTTTATTATTCCCTTTAGTTGATTCGTTATCACTTCTTAATTGAATATCAACACCCCATTCATGTTTGGTTGGTATAATCAAATTCCACTCCTAAGTGTGAAAATTTTAATAACACAGTTTCGGCCGCAAACCTCCTTAACCGTCAAGGCCATAGAATGCGCACGATCAAACCTCAGTAAAGGCCCGTTTATACAGAGCGCGAACGCGAACGCGGTTTTTCGTCCTGGAATGGTTTAGTCATTTTATAGAGGAACCGTTCAAATAGAGTGCGAACGCGAACGCGAACAAATATCGGTCGACCGCCGAGATTGCCCCAAGAGCGAATTTTTCAGAACGCCGCGGCGGCTTTCTTGCTATCAAGTTGTATCAACCAATCAGCTAGTATCCCTTGCATCATTTCCGAAAATAGAAACTTGTAGGCAAGTCTTTTCCTAAAAAAAGCTATGCAGAGCTAGTCTACTTTGCTTGTAGGGTATGGCCGATGCCGAGACAACGGATAAAACGGAAGTTTTGATTTTAGAAGTTGCAAAGAATCCGGTTTTGTTCGACAAAGCTGAAAAAGCTTACAAAGAGACAGTAAAAAAGAAAGATATTTGGAAGGGAATTGGAGAGAAAGTTGGACTGACAGGTATGTGATTGACATTAATTTCAATTTATTTTGCCTGTTTCAACAATGGTATGGAACTTTAAAAGAAAATAACATAACTGTATGGACCAATTCATTAATTAAAAACGTTTTAACTTTCATGTCAGCAGTCTTCATAATGACACCATTTTAGCTCTGAAAGAAATGGAATTACGATAGTATAAAGTCTGCGTACCGCACTGACAGATCTGATACACAAGAAGTACAATAAACACTGCATTAATGAATACAGGCAATCTGTCTGTCTGTTTGTTTGTCTATCTGTTCTTGTCATTAACGTCTAGACAGAGAGCTGTGAATGATATTTAATTTATCTTCTTTGGGGAAATTGACTGTTGTCACACATTGTTTAAAACGTCCTCTGCCGGCGTGGGTGCATGTCTATGTCCTAATTAGCATGTCCAAAGCATGCTTCCATTTGCCATGTGACTGCTCCTGCTGGGGAGACGAAGTAGTTTTTGAACTGTTCTCGCACCTCAATGGCTACATCCCTGGGCCGATGTCCTTCTCGCCTGAAAGGCCTCAATACACCATCGTGGATGTCTGTTGTCATGGTCTCAACGTCAGCCCTGTGTGCACCGACCTCATCAAGTTCACCACACAGCATGTTATGTAAAACTATGGTTGCTTTCACAGCACAGTCCACATTTTCAGGTGACAGAGATTTTTCTGTGATACATCCTCCACCGATTTGCCAGTATGCCAAACGCGTTTTTTGAGATTCTCCTTGCTCGCGATAATCTGTAATTATATATCCGCTTTGCATCATTCAGATCAGAACCTGGATACGGGCGGATCAAATTGGTCATGAGCGGGAAACCTTCATCTCCTACTATTACATGAGGACAGGGTCCACGATCAACGGTTTGTCATCCGGTATAGCAAGCGTTTTGTTTTGCATCTTTCGACACAATGCAGTGTTTTTGAGAATGCCAGAATCACTGTTTGACCCGTATGAACCAATATCCACAAATGTAAAGCGATACCAATAATCAACGAGGGCCAGAAGAACGATTGAGAACGTTTTTTTTGTAATTGAAGTATTTACTTCCTGAACAGGGAGGCGCCTGAATCAATACGTGCTTTCCATCTAAAGCACCAATGCAGTTTGGGAACTGCCTTCTTTCACGAAATCCACTTTCAATTTGCCGCCACATTTCTTCAGTTGGCTGAGGTAGATGAATTGGTTGTAGTTGAACCCAAATCGCCTCGCATACTTCGCGTACGATTGTCGCCACTGTGGCAACCCCCACACGGTAACTCGATGCTATGGTATGGTAGGAATCCCCCGTTGTCAAGAACCTGAAAGCAAAAAAAAAAAAAATTAATAGTGATCTGCATTTCTGTTTCAGGTAAAGAAGTGGAAACTCGTTGGAAGAATTTGCGTGACGGCTTTTCTAAATACCGAAGGAAGCTGAAATGTCAGAGCGGGGATGCAGCTAAATCAGTGAAGGAATACAAGTACGCAAAAGCTCTGTCCTTTCTAATCCCCTACTTGGGTGACAGACCCACCAGCAGCAACTTGGCAGAGGGATCAGATGAGGACCCATTGCAACCAGACTGTCACAAACCCCAGACTGGGAGATGTAATAGTTATAACAAGACAACAATCACGAACGAACAAGTTTAACACTTAACAGAACAACCCATCAGACTCACACATTTATTAAACATAATTATACAGATAATAGCGCAATTACATACATTATATTATTGAATTTAACTGCCGTACAACGGCCTTATTCCCACATGCACTCTTCCTCGGATCCACAACCCGGTAGTTACTTCCTAAAGACACTTCGGCCTCAGCCTCTCCCCTCAGGGTCTTAATAGCACATTAATAATTCACTGGCACCGCAGTCTCTCAATATCACCTTCCTGTTGCCATAACACCTTAGAATTCCACTAGCACCTCAGCAGGGCAATAGCACATTATCATTTCAATAGCCCATCAACATGGCAATAGTACATTATCATTTCAATAGCCCATCAACGTGGCAATAGTACATTATCATTTCAATTAGCACATTCACGCTCATATCTACGTCCCTGTCCGTGGCCTGACTGCCACGACTTTATGTGCCTCTACTGTCCTGCACCGACAGCCTCACTCTTGGCCTATGTGTGGCCTCCGGCCCTATGCTGGCCTATCCCCTGTGCTCACCGAGGTGGCTCTCCGACCCGTCCCCGACACCTACAAGAATAACATTACATTGGTATAATACCATACCATTTCTATTCACTCCACCTCTCCTTACAACCCATGAAGCGTACACACAATAGTTCACATTTCACTCACCAACCATCTTACAGTAACACACCTCCATCGTAGTACACAATACTCACTCGTGCTACAAATCCATGAACTCAACTTTCATCTATCGCTCATGGCGCACATTGCTATATCCAATATCAAGGACTTCCACATTCCTCACATATACTTATTTACATCATGGTAATAGACGAATATAATACATCAATCATAATTATCAATCATCGTTTCACCTACCAGTCATCACTGGAAAAAACTCTCTCACTAGTCTTCCGACTGCTCCCCTTATGTTCGCCCACTGGGCTTTCTCTTGCGTCCGCTCTTTAGGACGTTCTAACTTGCAGTGATAGTAATACAGCGCTCTCGCCTCATTCAGACCCCCACCACTCATAACATACACGCTTTCCCTTACTTGTCTACGTGCGTTAATTTTACTCTCCTCCTTTCCCCCCGTAATTATTAACTATCGCTCACTCCACTCGTGACATCATCCCCCACCCCAAAAAAAGTAATGCAATTAATTTCAAATCGCATCAAGATGACTGTCAACGAGTGAGCGTGAGCAATACCTACATTAAAAATGACCTACCAATGCCCCTAGCACATAAAATACCGGAATCAGGGGAAAATATGGGGATCAATATGCCCTGCACTATGCATATATGTATCACATCATCAATAGCTAACTAAACACAATACCTAATACAGAATCAAAAACCAATCAACCTATCAACCATTCTTCATATCATATTTATAATGTCAATATTTTAAAGTCGACGACTCATTCACACAGATCCTGTCAATGTTCCTGTCCTCCGATGTATAAGCTCCTGAACTCTTCCCCTAGGCTCGACTAAGGTAGTCGGCGATATGATTGCTGGTTCCTGGAATTGGTTGAATAACGAAGGTATACGGCTGCAAAGCCAATGCCCATCTAGACAAGCGTGGGCTGGACGAACGATTCTTTGACAAAAATGTCAGTGGCTTGTGGTCTGTCTGGATACAAAATTCTCGTCCCATGAGATAACGTCCTAATTTCTGGACGGACCACACAATGGCAAGACACTCACGCTCTATCACATAATACTTTCTTTCTCTCTGCAATAACTTCCTACTGACATACCATACAGGATGGAAACATTCGTTCTTCTCCTGTAGAAGACAAGCGCCGACACCAGAGTCCGACGCATCCGTTCTGGGGATAAAATTAGATCGAAAATCGGGTAATATCAGAATGGGTGACGATGATAATGCTGTCACCAAATTATCAAATGCTGTCTGACATTCAGACGTCCACTGGACCTTATCGGGTTGTCCCTTCTTAGTAAGGTCAGTAAGAGAAGATGACAAGGAGGAAAAATTTGGAATGAACTTTCTGTAATAATTTAAAATTCCCACTAAGCTTCTGACTTGTTTCTTTGTTTTAGGGATTTGCAACCCTACTAATTTGTCAATTTTTGTTACTTCAGGTCTCTGAACACCTCTACCCACAATATGTCCTAAGAATACTATCTCTGGACATGCCAAATCCATCTTTGCGGGTTTAGCAGTTAACCCAAAATGACGTAATCGTTGAAAAATTACTGTTAGTGTCTGAATATGATCAGACCATGTCGACGTATGACACGCTATATCGTCAAAGAATGACACGACATTAGGTATGTCCTTTAATACCAGTATGAGAACACAGATACTGTGGTCTCTCATAAAATCTCTGTAGCATATTAACATGGAAAACCTTACTCGATCCATCAATGTGGATAGCGTAATCTACCTTCGAAACAACTCGCTCAATAACATAAGGACCTTTCCATGTCATCAATAACTTATTATGGTCCGTAGGTAATAACAATAGGACCTTGTCTCCTGGCTTAAAAATTCTCAGTTTAGATCCTCTATCTTTATAGTTCTTTGCTCTTGCTGAAGCGATACTAGACGCTTCTTCCGCAATATTCTGAAGAGGGGCCTGGGGTGTACGACCCTTATGCGTTGTCTTTTGGCACGCACTGCACGTCTTACAATATAACCGTACATCTCTGTATACTGACGGCCAATAAAAATCTTTCAGAACTCACTGCTTGGTTCTAGCACTTCCCATATGATCCGCTAATGGAACATCATGGGCCAGACGCAATACTGTTGCGATCAGCAACGCTGGCACAACGACCTGCTTTAAAATGGATGCCCCCGTTACATACTTACGGAAAAGAATGCCCGCCTGAATAACAAAGGACGACGACCCGTTCTTATATTTCCTTGTTTTCTCCGTTCGCGCCTCGTCAAAACATGGACTCAGAATGATGGATCCTCCTTTTGTAATGTCGCCAAGCGCCCTGGTGTGATATCCAGGTTGACCGCTGGCGTTGCCAAAGGTCTAATCTTACTTCTATCACGTACCTGTCGACGTGTCTCGACTGCGGCACAAAAGTCAATACCTTTTGATTGTGACCATGCCTGCACATTCTCCTCGGAAGGGGAACCTACCCGAGATACATTACCAATGATGAGCTGGGCGCCTGGAAAGCAACCAACGACTGCTTCGACTTCCCCGCTAAGGAAAGGCGTATCTATCACTATCTTTGCCATGGGTAATTTCTCTATGGCCCCTGAAAATTGGATGCACGGGACAGTCTCACCTGTAAGCTGTGAATCCCGAATGCAGTCCCTATGCACTCCCACAACGGTAGATCCTGTATCTCGTAAAACCGAGACCGGTTCGTCTCCAACAAACCCCGGATAAACCCTAAGACCACCTCCTGTATGACATGAATTTATAACGGGGATCTTTCTCCCACAAGGTAAAACACCGGAAGATAATAACTTCTCACAACTGGGACACTTAGAATACTGTCCGCCTCCGTTGTCCGATGTAACACACGCAGCCGCATGATGAAATTTATTAGGGGAACATGGACTGGAGCCACTGCGATTGTCATCCACGTTCGCCGCTATCCTACCTGCAGGGCAATTCACGCTGATGTGATCTGCTCTTCCGCAGTTCCAACACTTCGCGGCCCTACAATCGCGTGAAAAATGCCCCACGCGTCCGCAAGTCCAACATTCCGCTCCCTGTGCTCCGCTAGACCTGGGTCCCCGTGACCCATCGCGACCGGAACTAAATCCCTATGCCGTCGGTCATCGGCAAAGGTCACAAATCGCCCTCGGCCATTACCGCGACCTAGCCCTCCTGCTCGGTCAAACTTAACGGATCCATATGCAGGTGATTGGTGATACCCCCTACGTTGCCCCTGGGCTTGCCCATTATAGGCACCACACTGACGCGACCTGTCTTTATGTCCTGTCGGCGACCCCGCAACCACGGCGACGTAACCAGCATCCTGCACGTACGCCCTCGCGACTGGTTTGGACGGATGTGCCGTACGGTATGCTTCCGCCAACTTAGACGCCTCCTGCACCGTCGCGGGTTCGTTTTCTTTTAGGAAAGCCACCAGATCTTTATGGCACGACGCGTACAGCTGGTCACGGATCATTAGGTCTTTCAATTTAGCAAAATCCGCGCCCACATGCGCCAAGTCCATCCAGTTCGTGAAATATTCTGTTAGTCTCGCGACGAAGGCAGCAAAGTCCTCCCTGGTATCCGCACGTGCTCGCCTAAACTGCTCCCGGAAATATTCCTCGGTACGCGCAAATCGGCGAAGCAGCAAAGACTTCAGCTTATCATAATCATGTACGTCTTCGCGCTGTAGCTCTTTAAAGTAGGTTAACGCTCGCCCCTGCAACAAGGAAGCCAGGTACGTGGACCATAATTGTTTATTCTCGCCCCATTGCAGTTGTGTGTTCAGTTCGAACCTGTAAAGGAAGGCGTCTATGTCGTCCTTCCGGTCGTCGAACGTAGGCAGCTTAATCCTAACGCCACCTTTATTTTGCCCCTGCCGCTCAACTGTTTCTGTTGGTGCATTCTTTTTGATTTCCAACTCGGCGATTCTTATTCGCGCCTCTCTCTCCTGTTGCTTATCCCTAGCCTCTATCTCCCGCTCTTGGGCTTCTATCTCCTTTAACTTTATCTCCCTTTCCTGTTCCTGAGCCTCTTTTTCTCGCTCTCTATCTTTAGCACGCTCCTCGCGCAATTCTGCCTGCTGTTCTTTAATCCAGCCGCACAGCTCCTCTCCCTCAAGGCCAAGTTCCGTACCCAATTTCATGAGCTCACGGAGATCCGCCATTTCACAGATTTATGGTTATGGTATGTATTATGAGAACGACCAACCTGTCGGTATGGTCACTAACGACACGACCAGAGACCTGAGATCACACCAGATATAACAACACCCAATTGTCTCAAATACAATTCAGAAATTTACCTACTGAACATTTTATAACCTACTTCCTAACTAATTCTATATTCATTAAATGTACAGCACTATTAATAATAAAAGAGAATAGAAACGACAAGAATGAAGAAATTCAGAAGAAGGACCACAAGGACATCGAGGAACAACGAACCAGACTAGGACAAAGACCTAAAAAAGAAAATATAATGGAAAAAAAAATGCAACCTAACTACGCCGATTACACTACAAGGTACGAACAAGAACAGAGTCTGAAAAAAAAGAACGTATCTACAGATAGGTAAGAGAGGGACAAGAGAAACGTCTTCCTAAAACAACGAGGAAGATGGAACGGCACAATCTAAACAAAAATACAGGTCCCTACAGAACTGTTCACTGTGATGAACGAAGTTCCAAGTTTCCCACACCTTTTGAAAAGGATAAACTAAGTTCAACACAGCAAACCCGCGCCACCGCCCGTACAATCAATTACAACGAAAACAGCAAAAACAGAGAAAAAGACAGATTAAAGGAACAGCCCACAATCCAGGGCACAAAAATTTTGAATTTTACTTAACTTTAAGCTTTATGAGTTTAAGTCCTCCCCTTAATCGGAGCTCTGGCCGCTTGACTTCTCAGGCTGGCACACACTCTCTGCAGAAATTTAAGTACACATTAATACATATTCATCAAAATACATGCATCAATACATATTCATAAATATACATAAATTATACCATCATGAAATTTCCATTCATCCCACGAACAAGGACAACAGCACGAATTCCTAGCACAACAGAAAAACAACTAGATATAACGAATACACAATGTCAAAATGACCACAGGTAAACAGGACGAGCCCCCAATGTCACAAATCCCAGACTGGGAGATGTAATAGTTATAACAAGACAAAAATCACGAACGAACAAGTTTAACACTTAACAGAACAACCCATCAGACTCACACATTTATTAAACATAATTATACAGATAATAGCGCAATTACATACATTATATTATTGAATTTAACTGCCGTACAACGGCCTTATTCCCACATGCACTCTTCCTCGGATCCACAACCCGGTAGTTACTTCCTAAAGACACTTCGGCCTCAGCCTCTCCCCTCAGGGTCTTAATAGCACATTAATAATTCACTGGCACCGCAGTCTCTCAATATCACCTTCCTATTGCCATAACACCTTAGCATTCCACTAGCACCTCAGCAGGGCAATAGCACATTATCATTTCAATAGCCCATCAACATGGCAATAGTACATTATCATTTCAATAGCCCATCAACGTGGCAATAGTACATTATCATTTCAATTAGCACATTCACGCTCATATCTACGTCCCTGTCCGTGGCCAGACTGCCACGACTTTATGTGCCTCTACTGTCCTGCACCGACAGCCTCACTCTTGGCCTATGTGTGGCCTCCGGCCCTATGCTGGCCTATCCCCTGTGCTCACCGAGGTGGCTCTTCGGCCCGTCCCCGACACCTACAAGAATAACATTACATTGGTATAATACCATACCATTTCTATTCACTCCACCTCTCCTTACAACCCATGAAGCGTACACACAATAGTTCACATTTCACTCACCAACCATCTTACAGTAACACACCTCCATCGTAGTACACAATAATCACTCGTGCTACAAATCCATGAACTCAACTTTCATCTATCGCTCATGGCGCACATTGCTATATCCAATATCAAGGACTTCCACATTCCTCACATATACTTATTTACATCATGGTAATAGACGAATATAATACATCAATCATAATTATCAATCATCGTTTCACCTACCAGTCATCACTGGAAAAAACTCTCTCACTAGTCTTCCGACTGCTCCCCTTATGTTCGCCCACTGGGCTTTCTCTTGCGTCCGCTCTTTAGGACGTTCTAACTTGCAATGATAGTAATACAGCGCTCTCGCCTCATTCAGACCCCCACCACTCATAACATGCACGCTTTCCCTTACTTGTCTACGTGCGTTAATTTTACTCTCCTCCTTTCCCCCCGTAATTATTAACTATCGCTCACTCCACTCGTGACACAGACAACTTCACTGACGAAGGAGATGATGCAAGTCAAATATCTGACTTCCAGCCACGACAGGATCGTCCATTTACACCATTGAACACCAGTGTTGCCTCCTCAAGTCAGTCCACGTCCAAGCGAAAACAAAAGCGCACTCAGGATGATTTGGACGCCACCTTATGTCGGTATTTGAAGAAGAAGGCACGTACTCCTGAGAAAACAGAGGAAAAGCAAGATGATGTGGATTTATTCCTTCAGTCAATGGCTGCAACAATCAGAAAGCTCCCTGCACGTAAACGGGCCGAGGTCAAGTTCAAAATACATAGCATCATACATGAAGCGGAAATGCAGTGCTGCTTCCCTCAAATGACGACACCATTTGACATGCAGTCCATGATTGAACGTCCGAATTTGACCTCCACCCGTTTGATGACATCTCCTGCGCCTGACATACATCCAATGGGCAGCCAACACACTGTCAGCAGCAACTTGGAATCAACCTTTCAGGGCTTCCAGTCATACACCCAGTTTTTGGACTCTCAGTGATCGTGATGACCACAAGGGTGTCTTTGGTTCTTTGAGTTATTAGAATTTTAATTTGCAGATGGCAAGTTCTTGATTTAGGAAAATATTGCTAAACAAAATGAGAAACACACAACAGTGTTTATGCTAATTTTGAACATTTGAACTGTTTTCATAAAGATTCGATGGGAAAGAAATTATTATTTTCTTCATTTTGAACTGTTTTAATCAAAAGATTCGATGGAACAAATTGTAATTATTTTCATTTTCTGATTTGTTTGGATTACTGGACAAGGGCTTGGTTTCGTGTTTAAACATTCTTGATCTATCAGCTGCCTTCGACACTACAGATCATGAAATTATTCTTTGCAGATTAGAAGCAACCTATGGGATCTCTGGTATAGCTCTGAAATCGTTCAGGTCCTATCTATGTGACCGAAAACAAATTGTTGTAACAGATAACATAAAATCAAAAGAATACATACTGCCATATGGTGTTCCACAAGGCTCAGTTTTAGGTCCCACTCTCTTTATTATGTACATTGGGCCCCTGTCTAATATTTTTAAAGATCATGGTTTTTATTACCATCAGTATGCTGATGATGTCCAACTATATCACCCTGGTACGACTTTAGGTCATGTTGACAATGTTATAAAAGATAGTGAAAAGTGTATTATGGACACAAAAGAATGGATGAACCAAAACAAACTAAAGCTAAATGAAGACAAAACAGAAGTTATGATTATTGGAAAGAAAAGACAAATTACTGCAATTAAAAATGTAAAATTAAATCTTGGTGAAAGCACTGTAGCAAACGTGAATAAAGTTAAAAACTTGGGCACAATTTTAGAATCAGATCTCAGCATGGAAAATCAAATAAGTTCATTATGTCGATCATTAATGTTTCAATTAAAAAACATCAGCTCTATTCGTCCATTCATATCCCAAGAGGCAACTCGAATACTTATCACTTCACTTATGTTTTCAAAGCTTGATTATTGTAACTCTCTGCTCTTTGGAATTCCGAGCAACAAAATAAAACGCCTTCAGATAATTCAGAATAATGCAGCTAGACTGATTTTTAGAAAATCAAAAAGAGAATCTGCCTCAAGCCTTATTGACCAACTTCACTGGCTTACTGTTGAAAACAGAATAAAATTTAAAGCTGCAGTTTTGGTTTACAAATGTCTTGAAGGTTCAGCTCCCTCCTATCTTTCGGAACTTTTGAAAAAACATGAGTCTGATAGATTTTTAAGATCTACTACAGAAAACAAACTGGTTGTTCCCTGGTGTAAAACATCAAATTATGGAGATAGAGCTTTTAGTTGTTTTGGTCCCTGTGTGTGGAATTCTTTACCACAAGAGGTTCGAAATTCTGCCTCTCTAAACATATTTAAAAACAGGTTAAAAACATTTCTTTTTAAAAACTGAATTTTATAGCTTGCTATGGATGTATAAAACTAGTTTGTCTGTGTGTGTGTAAGTTTATTTGAATGTGCTTTTATGATTTTTTACTGTGTACAGCGCCTAGAGCTTTTAATGTTTTAGTCCTGGCGCTATATAAATGTATATATTATTATTATTATTATTATTTTCAGTCCACCCTTACCTTCCAGTTATAATCACAATCTGGGACCAAGAGATTAAAAATTTAGTCAAATTATAATTCCCATTCACTTCCAATTCATATAAAAGTACAGTAAAAACACTGTTGGTATAATATACGTATTAAAAATTGGTAAATTCATCAAAAGGGGGGTGTAAATTTGGAGCTCTCAGAAAAAGCGTCGTCTCCTCGACCGGAAGTGCTACAACGGGCCTTAACTCTTTAGCAGGTATTATCATGCAGGTCAAGCGTTTGGCCCGCCTACATGTCCGCATGATAAAAACTCCCAAAATCCCTAGCGCCACTGGCAAACCGCCGTGGCCACCCCCCCAAAATACAATACATTCTGTTGTCTCCCCTGCCGACAGCAGGGGCGACAACCAATACAAAACCAAACACCCTCAACACCAAAAATATTTACCGCCCTTGCCATGGGGCATAAATCCTTAGGAGTGGAATTTGATTTTATTATTTTGTGAGTGAGTGGAGAAGGGTCTGAACAATAGAATTTCGCGAAAAAACAATTTTCGCCAAAAATCGACTTTGTGAGGTTTATCATGCGGGGGACGATATGGCCCTGCAGACCTGAGAAATCTACACTTCCTTGTTATTTAGTTTTTACTAGTGTGTTTGATTAGGTTTGTCCGAGTGGGAATTAACCTCCTCGAAGTCGTATGCTCTATTTCCCCAAGAGATCACCCAACTCGTGACAACTGGTCATCTCTATATAAGTTTTTTTTTTTATGCAATTGATCAAATCAGTAAGAAAACCTTTAAAAAATAACACAAATGTTTTTATGTTTTAGTATGTTTTTGTCAGGTCCCAAAAATCTTTTATAAACTGGACCATGCATTAAGTTTTATAGCCTCATTTCATTTTATATTTCCCACTTTCAGAAACTAAAATTTTTAATATATCCAAGAACAAAATGGCAGATCATTTATGATGTAAGGGGCCATCTACATGTATAAACTACCCCAGCCAGCAGGTCTACACCAATCCAAAGTAGATTTGTAAAGAATTTCTGTAAGATTGGAGGGCTTACTGTAGGAAAAGACATCCTATGTTGGCACGATGTTTTCAAACATCCACCTCCACCCTTCCCCCTCCCTCAAACATATCTGCCCTAAACTGCTGAATATCCAAGATACGGCCCTGAGGTTTAAAAACTTGGAGTGATTTTTTTTTTTACGTGGACTATTTGATTCGATTCACTAGAGACCTGGCCTACGTTTGATTTTTTTTTTTTTTTAGCAATCCAAGAAAAGAATTTAAAGGTTAGTACCAGTGTGTGAGATGAATGTTTTTGTGTGTGTGTGTGTGTGTGCGTGCGTGCGTGCATGGGTGTGTGTGTATGTGTGCGTGAGTGCGCGCGCGCGTGTGTGTGTGTGTGTGTGTGTGTGTGAGTGTAGTATAAGATAGGAGCAGTAAATAGCACACTGTGTTTAGAAGCTCGTGCCCCTCGTCACCTGAAAGTGTTGCAATGCAGACTTTTTGCTCCACAAATGCCAATAAATATTATTGTTCTTTTTTTTGTGGCTTTTTGAAAAACACAAAATGGCAAGTCTAGTTTTCTGTCCGTGGGCGAAAGGTTTTGAACGGAAATGATGATTTTGTAATACTATTTAATTCTTCCTAAAAGCCTGGCGCATTTATTTATTTTTTTACATACCTGAAGAAGTAAAATCAGATTTGGCGAGTTTTCACGGAACAAAAGTATTTACGGTCAGGAAGACCAGTGGCACATACCAACGTCCAATACATTCAGTTAAAGGGCTGCAAATCATGAGGAAGAGGGACAAACATTTCTGAAAAGACCAAGGTGGTGGCTTTAACGCACCAGCACTAACTGTAGTGGCAGCAACAGTGCAGTATCACAATCATCAGTGCCACAAAGCTAGCCCAAAGAGAGGGAATGGAAAAACCGTGAGAGGCGCTAAGTGGCCGTCATCGTGCCGACGCGCCGTTAAACTCAAACTCAACTCAAATCATCAGTACCAGCATCTTTAACTGACATTTCTCGTTTAATCTCACCAAGCTGTAGAGAAATACGTTTGTGTAAAATTTCAATGAAAATTCAGTGCAGTAGAGTAATCGACATTATCATCAATACCATCTGTTACTGCCATTTCTTCCTCTTTTTTTTTTCTTCTTAAATCTCACCGAGATCGCTCATCAGCCAAGTTGTCTAGAGAGAGAGAGAAGGAGAGAGGGGGAAAGGTAAGCAACCATAAAACACACGAAAGCCACACTGTCGAGGATTTCAATTAAAATCCAAGTTTACTCACATTCAGTGACACTGCAATAACTTCTTTAAAGAAAATTTCCATGGCAAACCTTGACGCTTTCTACAATAATTATACAAACATAAGTACACATACAAATTTAATTGTAACAAAACAAGTGAAAGAATTTATAATATTAGAATCTAAGAGTACATTAAAAGAGTTGCTGAACAGGGATGCTGACCTGAAATATATACTTTCTGATAAGACCTTTGCAGGACGTTAGGGCCTATAGGAAAATACATCTCTTAAGTAAATGAATTGAGTATTGGATGTAAGCAGATTAAACTACACTCCCAACACATCTACTTCATACTCATGGTGTACTGAAAATGTTGGTAAACCATATATTTAAAAGATAGAGAGGTGACGAAATATTATAAAATCACCCACTCAGAGATCGTTTACTATGGCGAACAGAAACTTGCTTTTTATGTCAGAATTTGTTTTTATTCCAGTTATTTCATTGTATAATGATCGCTGCCAGCAACTCTTGATTACTAGAACATGATGTCTTTTCACAGATGCAGGCAAGTCTTTTCAGCTTCTCAATGAATACTCAATAGAAATATATTTTCAAATCGTTTCTCCTAGACGAGAAGGCGCTGGCTGGAAAATTCTGTGCAGATTTGTGGGATCACTTGCGCCCCTACAAAGAAAAAAAAACATACTAATATTGTTGGATGACAGTTCCTCACATTACAAATAGCAACAAACAAATTCCCCACGTTTCATAAGTTGTGAAAGTCCGAACGTTTCTTGGATATATCCTCCCCCCTCCCCCGCCCCTAATTGTTTCCGATATGTTTTCAGCCTTCTTTGAACTTATTGACCGAGGTGCAGTTAATCTGTAAACACCAGTAAAATGCCGTTTGCCGGGAAAGAAAACAGAAGGGAACAAATTGAACTGCCTAAGACCGGTAAAAGTCTGGGTTTTTTGTTTTCACAGTCAGATTGACATAGCTGGTGTTCGTTTTATGGGGAATGGTTTCATATGCATCAGTGTGTGTCTGAAATCAACGCAATCTATCTATCTATCTATCTATCTATCTATCTATCTATCTATCTATCTATCTATCTATCTATCTATCTATCTATCTATCTATCTATCTATCTATCTATCTATCTATCTATCTATCTATCTATATATCTATCTATCTATCTATCTACTTACTTACCTACCCACCTACCTGCCTACCTACCCACCCACCTACCTACCTACCTGTCCGTCCGTCCGCCCGTCCATCCATCCATCCTTCTATCTATCTATCTATCTATCTATCTATCTATCTATCTATCTATCTATCTATCTATCTATCTATCTATCTATCTATCTATCTATCTATCTATATGCCCGTCTGTCCGCCTGGCGGTTTAGACCCTGTTGCGTTGTCTATGTATTGGAGATGGTGAAGGAAATGATACATTTTTCGTTGGTCTGGGCGACAGTGGAGATTATATTATTGGCTGTGGTTGTCCTGTTGGCAGTGATGGTGTGGTAAAGGTGATAGTGGTTGTATGATGTTGGTAGTGGTGGTGTGGTAAAGGTGCTAGTGGTTGTATGATGTTGGTAGTGGTGATATGGGATAGGTGCTAGTGGTTGTATGATGTTGGTAGTGGTGGTGGTGGTGTCGTTGTTGGTGTGTTATAGAGGGTTATAATGATGTGGTAATGATGGTGTTTGCGATGTATCGGTTGTAGTGGAGGAAGTAGTGCTCGTGGTGAGGTTGCGAGTGTGAGTGGGGATGGTGACTGCTGTTTTATTATTGGAGACGTCAGGCCCTACAAAAGAAATGGTCATGTTCAGTATCCCATATATCCAGATGTGTCAGTTACGTGAACTGATCTCTTTCTACACCATGATCATACTCGTATCTATTTGTTTCTCGATGGCTGTAGTAACGATAACATACACATACACAATAAAAACACACACACGCCTGTACACACACAGGGAGAAAGTGTTGCGCTTGTAGACTTCTGTTTCATGAAAGTGTTTACATCTTGATCACATCGGTGGGGCCACAGAATACCGAGAAAGTAGAAAGCTTGAGAAAACTTTATTAGGCGGTCTCTATTCGGTAAGCTGATGCAAGTAATTATACCAAGACCAACTGTGAATTTTTGTTACCATTCTCACATAATATCCTGTTTAGAGGTAATCTTTTCACATTGATCTGAGACGCAGTTTTGTATAGATGATTTAATTGGGACATTTTTCAAATCCAGCAATACAACGCGCCCGATCAATACTTTATTTCTATAGCTTTAGACAGTAACTTGAATGGCCAATGTTGAATAACGTAGGCATTTAAATTGGGCAGAGGCTTCAGTAATGTCGGATTAAGAAAGTTTCTAGAAAGATCAAGACACACGACCTGACGTATGTACAGAAACTATACAAAACATCCGGGAGAACCTTTAGGTCGATGTATTGGCCTTTACTGTTTGGTACCGAAAACTTCCTGGCGCTTGAAATCTTGTTTACCTTGACCATCTATCTATCTATCTATCCATCTATCTATCTATCTATCTATCTATCTATCTATCTATCTATCTATCTATCTATCTATCTATCTATCTATCTATCTATCTCTCTCTCTCTCTCTCTCTCTATCTCTCTCTCTCTCTCTCTCTCTCTCTCAATCTATCTGTCTGTCTATCTATCTATCTATCTATCTATCTATCTATCTATCTATCTATCTATCTATCTATCTATCTATCTATCTATCTATCTATCTATCTATCTATCTATCTATCTATCTATCTATCTCTCTCTTTCTCTCTCTCTCTCTCTCTATCTATCTATCTTTCTACCTCTCTCTCTCTCTCTATCTATCTATCTATCTATCTGTCAAATTGTCGGACAAAAAAAATCCAGTGAACTACGTGTTTGGTTTTCTCTAGACTAGAGTTTCTTAATCCTTCTTTTGTCCCACGCCATTCTTCAATAAAAAATTAAAAAAAAAAAAACCTGCCTCCGGCCACGGTGCGGCGAAGTTACTTTACAGCATAATCTCTACGCCCCATTCTGAAGTCCCAGCCCCCACCAAAATGTTGCCACGCCCCACTCAGAGAAACACTGCTCCAGACTGTTCTTTAGGGTTTCATGGTCAAGCTGGACTGCCAAATTTAAGTACACACGCAATTCTACAGCATCTATTGAAGTTTGTCTCGACTGAGGCCTCAGAAATAAATTATTGATTGCAAATCTTTCATTCAATACTTTTGGAAAGCTTGGCTTTCAACTGGTGGCGCCAGGTGGTCATCAAGAATTAATATTTCATTGAACGAACAAGCATTGCTTTCTCCTTTAACTAGAAATTGCGCGTTAAACCCGAGACACAGGATACAGAGACGAATCAATTAGTTATACTCCGTCCGTCGTCTTGCTCGCGTATCATCCATGTCAAAAATGCAACAATTCGCACCGCACCCCTTCATAATTGAACGAAAAAGACTATAGTCCGGATGTTCTCTTATTTTTCTTTATGTCTTCGTGGTCATCTCAAATCTAAAAGCAACCACCAGGTGGAATATGTTCCTTAATGGTTTTAGAACACCCCTGGGGTGGAGGTCACTTTTCAAAGGGGCGCAGGGCTTGGCGGGGGCGCATAAAAGATACCCCCAAGGCAAAAATAATTCTGGCCCTTGCCGAGTTACATACTTATCGGCGAAGTCAGCCGATAGCACTATGAGGCGGTGAGAACGACGATGGATGACGCGTCAGCATTTCAAATTTATCTTACCGCCCGGCGTAGTATGGCGAAACAGCGAATAGGAGAAAACGCTTTGAGCATTAGATCTGGGTTTTTAAAATCGTTAAAAGAAATTACATATTTGTGTGTTTCATAAAAAGCAAATAATATGTTTCCTGAACTCTTCTTAAAGTTCAAAACACTGCATGCCCTCAGATTAAAAAATAAATAAATATGCGCGCATTCGTTATTTCGGAGATAGTTTTCGTGATTGTAGTCGGGCAAAACTATGGAAACCCGCATACACGAATTGGAAAGGAAACAGAAATGACGGGGGGGGGGGGGCAGAAAAACAAATTAAGAAGGGGTTGATAAGAGGTATAAAGAGAATTTCTGTCTTTTGCAAGCCGTCAATGAATCGCAGTTATTATCATCATTATTTATAGATTAAAGACATCGGCCTGAAACCAGTGCAGAATGGAAAAAGAGGGTCCAGCTCCTGAAGCTACTTTGTCACTGAAAAGAAAATACCCTTCTAAAACAACAAGGGTGGACTGCATGCTTGTTTTGTCAAGTAAGAGACAAGACTCTTGTGTCTTGAACTACAGAGGGTATTGCACGAGTGCAATCAGCTTTTCACCAACGAGTCCTTTATAAGGACACACATTATGGAGAAATCCTCGAAAGACTTGAACACGACATACACGACTTTGCCAACAAAACAACCAATGTGGCATTCGAAATCGTGCTATGCTGCATTTTGCAGCAAAACGAACAAAGAAAGACTGAGAAAGAAGCTGGAAAAGGGGCAGATAAGATAGCAATCTCTTGAAAAACCATCGGATGGAACATCGTCCACTTCCTTCACCACGCCCATTTCCAGAACAAAGGTTCCGAAGGTAGATTGGGGGAAATGTATTTTCTGCCAAGTGAGGACGAAGCATAATCAGAGAGCCTACAATAACGAGAGGGGAAACAGAGCCCGATTCCGCGTATCTAGGTCAACAGCTGACCGTGAGAATAAGCGCGGTCAACAATTCGCAAACATGGCGCCCATTACAAAACGTAGTTCACACTGCCAGTGGTGTTCAGCTGTTAATTGTTCGAATTCACGGCACAACAGACCAGATCTAGCGTTCTTCAGATTTCCCAAAGATCCTGAGAGGTAAGTTTGATAATTATTTTGTTTGTTTTTCGAGTTTACGGCCCGTTTTTACCTACAACTGGTCAACTGAGAACGTAGCTAGCCCTTAGACTCGGGCTTAGGCCTGAAGTCAGTGAAGACCCTGGTCCAGACAATCGGCCGTGTATAAATGCTTTCAGCGTAACACAGCAGGGTTTTGCTATAGGCGCAGGAATTTGGGAGGGGGGAGGGGGATCAGTGCAGACTTAGAGTCAACCAATGCTTGCAGAATATTGCAGAAACGCAGGAACAACAAATAGATTAATGTAATGCGTTTTGACAGCATGGAGGCGCCTTTGTCTTAGTCCAGGACACATTGCTATTAGTATAACTATATATAATATCTCTAGGCTCTGATTACTCGTAGACTGCGTGTGTTTGTGTGGTGCTTGTTGCTTGAATGTGGACTAAAGGTCAAAGATTGAATTCTTTTGGTGGCCTTGGATTGATTAGGGTGCAGTAAGTTGTATCAAGCATAATGTTGAATGTTCATTCTAGAGGGCACAATTCGTCGCTCCACTCGCATAGTGACGGTGATGGACATTTTGAGAGTTTTGAGTTATTTAGTCCATATTGATAAGGAGACTCTAAACTACATACTGTATGAATGATTTTGCGATAAATAAAGCAGTTTTTGAATTTTTGCAATTAGCTATTTGATGGTTATCAAACCCAGACACTCGCATACTTACGGAGATGAACTCAGTCACTATGGGAGTGTCTAAAACGCAGGTAAGTCGCCAGCGGCCAAGTCAGTCATCGGCCTGCGGCAGGTCGTGGGCGTATCATCAGACAGGAGATCAAAGGACTTTCAGTGAGCAAGGACCATGGGGGCGGAGGTGGGCGGGAAGAAGGGGGAGGGGCTTATCATTTGTATTATATAGGTCCATTATTATTGTGTCGGCTTTTTGAGTAGAACACACTTCTTACGAACCATTACGCCAATTTAATCATCTCGAATTTTCGTCTCCAATTTTGACGTATTTTCTATGCCCTTATAATAAATATGGTAAAAAAAAAAACGTGAATACGGAGATTTATGAGAACATACCGACTAACTCCATCAAAATATAAATTGAGTACCACTGGCAATGAATGTTTCACTTCTTAGGGGATTACCTTAGCCGTGAGCAACTGGCATTAGAAAAAAAAAAAAAGAAGTCAACTGCACCATCTCATTCAATTGAAAGAAATGCCAGAAAAAGTAAACCAAATGTTACGAAGAGAGACAGCCCAATAGATCTCATGAACGTGTCAGGAATCAGCAATCTTGGTGTTTCTATAAGTGATCTGTAAGAGACAGACAGACAGATAGATAGATAGATAGATAGATAGATAGATAGATAGATAGATAGATAGATAGATAGATAGATAGATAGATAGATAGATAGATAGATAGAAAGATAGATAGATAGATAGATAGATAGATAGATAGATAGATAGATAGATAGATAGATAGACAGATAGATAGATAGATAGATAGATAGAGAGACAGATACAAGTCAGCTGATAATGAGAAGACCTGAAAGGTTCGAGAACAGCTGACAACTCAGAGTTCAATAGTTGAGAGTTCTGGGATATAAAAGACTTCGGAGGAGTCCGACCCCCAGGACATCCCCTATGGACAGCTATATTGTTAAGCACTTATTTATCAACTTGCTTATCTTATGTCACACTTAAACATACTTATTTATTATCTTTCAGATTATACTTTTCGGATTCCACTACTCCATATCTAACTATGAAGATAATTTTTTTTTTTTTTTTTTTTTTTAATTCTCATTAATTTTTATTTATTTTTTAATTTTTAAATTATTTCGTGCTTCAATACTGAACTGTAAAACAAGTCAGCTGATAATGAGAAGACCTGAAAGGTTCGAGAACAGCTGACAACTCAGAGTTCAATAGTTGAGAGTTCTGGGATATAAAAGACTTCGGAGGAGTCCGACCCCCAGGACATCCCCTATGGACAGCTATATCGTTAAGCACTTATTTATCAACTTGTTTATCTTATGCCACACTTATACATACTTATTTATTATCTTTCAGATTATACTTTTCGGATTCCACTACTCCATATCTAACTATGAAGATCATTTGTATATGTATGCTCAAGTATATAGCTATATTTCACTTTCAGATATAAGTATTTAATTATTGGCAATCACTGAGTCATGCACAAAATGAATACAGTACAGATCGCATTTCAATCTGAGCCAAAAAAAAAATAAAAAAAAATAGAGACAGACAGACAGACAGACAGACAGATACATAGATAGTTAGATAATAGATAGATAGAAAGATAAATAGATTCCTTGTCCAGCAATTGGCAATTTGTCCAGTCTAAAACCGAGGCTATAGTTTCATTTCCTGGACAATATTTTTACCTTTTTTTTTTTTGTCTTTAGATCGACCGCTCAGTCAAAAATTGAGATATGAGGATTTAGGAAAATAGTAATCCATTTCTCTGTTTGTTTACCTACCTACCTATGTATCTAACCCCCGTTACCTACCTATTTATCTACTTACCTACTTGTAGATAGAAAGACAGACAGATAGATAGATAGATAGATTTAATTGTAGATAGATAGATAGATTCGATTGTAGATAGAGATATCAACAAACAGATAGATAGATAGATAGATAGATAGATAGATAGATAGATAGATAGATAGATAGATAGATAGATAGATAGATAGATAGATAGATAGATAGATAGATAGATAGATAGATAGATAGATCAACAAACAGATAGATAGATAGATAGATATAGATAGATAGATAGATAGATAGATAGATAGATAGATAGATAGATAGATAGATAGATAGATTGATAGATTGATAGATAGATAGATAGATAGATAGATAGATAGATAGATAGATAGATAGATAGATAGATAGATAGATAGATAGATAGATAGATAGATAGATAGCTAGCTTCGATTGTAGATAGAGAGATCAACAGACACATAGATAGATAGATAGATAGATAGATAGATAGATAGATAGATAGATAGATAGATAGATAGATAGATTCGATTGTAGATAGAGAGATCAACAAACAGATAGATAGATAGATAGATAGATAGATAGATAGATAGATAGATAGATAGATAGATAGATAGATAGATAGATAGATAGATAGATAGATAGATAGATAGATAGATAGATAGATAGATGGATATAGATGATTGTAGATAGAGAGATCAACAGACACATAGATAGATAGATAGATAGATAGATAGATAGATAGATAGATAGATAGATAGATAGATAGATAGATAGATTGATAGATAGATAGATAGATAGACAGATAGATAGATAGATAGACAGATTGTTAGGAAAATAGATAGATAGTTCTATTCAGATCTATAGATAGATAGATAGATAGATAGATAAATAGATAGATAGATAGATAGATAGATAGATAGATAGATAGATAGATAGATAGATAGATAGACAGATAGATAGATAGATAGATAGATAGATAGATAGATAGATGGATATAGTTGATTGTAGATAGAGAGATCAGCAGACACATAGATAGATAGATAGATAGATAGATAGATAGATAGATAGATAGATAGATAGATAGATAGATAGATAGATAGATAGATAGATAGATAGATAGATAGATAGATAGATAGATAGACAGATTGTTAGGAAAATAGATAGATAGTTCTATTCAGATCTATAGATAGATAGATAGATAGATAGATAAATAGATAGATAGATAGATAGATAGATAGATAGATAGATAGATAGATAGATAGATAGATAGATAGATAGATAGATAGATAGATAGATAGATAGATAGATAGATAAAAATAAATATTGAATGTTAAAAAGGAATTCCTATTCATTAACTAAGACAATATACAGAGATGAACGAAAGTACAGCTTGTCTGTTCTATGTTTGTATGGTCTAAGACATCGCCAACTCCAAGGCAATGAGTGCACATTCCACTCGAATACTGACCGACTTGATCTCGGCGTAGGTGGATTTTGTCGCAAACTGCCCTTCTTCCACTGACATAGTGACGGAGATCAAATTTACCTATTTATACAAAATTGTCAGTTCTAAAACACAACCTCACATATATATAATATTGTTTTAAGTAACATTTTCAAATTTCAAACAGATTGAACCAGAAACAACTGAGTAGCAGCATTTTTAAATTTTTAAAATTTTCTCCGAGCCGTAACTCAGAACAGGTAAAATTGATCTCCGTCACTATGCGAATGGAGCGACGAATTGCGCGATTGATCTCCTAATTTCACAATCCCCCTTTAAAATGGATTGTATGCAGGCCATTCACCCTCTTCCTTCTTTCCGTTCAGCATTAGCAAAGCTCCCCCAAACTTTACCTCAAGGGCGAAAAAATCCCCCTCAACTCATATTAATATTACCTATTATGAACACTGAATGTTGAATCATTTTTAAACATACCAGTTCATTTTCGTGCACATTTTATTTCGACAGATCACGAAAGTGGGTCATCAACTGCCGTAGAGCTGATCTCGACGGTAAATCTGCCAATGCTCTCTATAAAGGCAATGTTTTGTGCTCAGAGCACTTCGAACCTTCCAGCTTTGGCAGCTCAGCAGTCCGTAAAAGGCTCAAGATGAATGCAGTACCTACTGTATTTTCCATCCCAAACCAACCTGCCAGGATCACTCATTCAAGACCACCACCTAAGGAGAGGGCACCCCCAGCAGTATCAGTACCAGACGAGATTGTGATTGTGCCTGCGTCCCTCACACCAAGTTGCAGTAGTTCAGAAACTCACAGCGAGATAGAGGTGACCATGTCCTCCTTAAGGAAAAAACTTTCTGCAGAGCGCTCCAAGTCTTGGAGACTCACGAAAAAGTTGAAGTTTGCGCAGGGAAGACAAGAAGAGCCACAGGACCTGGCTGAAACACAGTTGAGAGAAACACTTGCTGTCTATCTTTCTAAGCCAGCCCTTGAATTTGTGATGACACAAATTAGAGTATCAAATCTGTGCACCAGAAGAAGAAGATGGACAAATCAGGACAAGAGCTTGGCCCTATCCATTTACCATGCATCCCGGGAAGCATACAAGCTGCTGCAGAAAATATTCAGTTTGCCATCAGTCAAGACGCTGGCTAATTCAATGCAGAATCTACACATAAAAGCTGGACTCTGTGGGAGCCTACTACAACTCTCTGAAATAAAAATCAAAGCCATGGTCCCCATTGAAATGCAGTGTGCTGTTATTATTGATGAAATTTCATTGAAATCAGCCTTACGGTATAATCCGCAAGATGATGAAGTGGAGGGATTCGAAGATTATGGTGATTTTGGAAGATCAAAGTATCCAGCCACAGATGCCCTAGTATTTATGGTGCGGGGAATGTTATCAAAATGGAAACAGCCCTTCCTCTATGTTCTGTCAAATGGGCCTGTTAAGGCAAATATGATGGTCCCACTACTGCTGCAGGCAATTCGCAGTCTATTTGCAATTGGTCTCAGCCCCAAGATCCTGATCTGTGACCAAGGAAGCAACAACCGTTCCATGTTCAAGACACTTGGAATAACAGAACATCAGCCATTTTTCTTATGTGATGACAACAAGGTCTTCTGCATGTACGATCCACCCCATTTGCTAAAGAGCATTCACAACAATTTCAAGCAACATGGATTCATGCTCAACGAAAAGGTCATATCATGGGAATATCTGATGAAATTTTATGAGATCAAAGCTATCCAAAAAGCACATAGAAATGCCAGCATTTAGCAAGATGAGAGTTAGCCTTGCTGCTCAGGTCCTCACCCATACGGTAGCGGCTGGCATCTCTACAATGGTGACTCTGGGGGCTTTGCCACAGGAGGCAGCACACACTGCTCAGTTTGTGGAACAGTTTGACTAACTGTTTAATTGCTTCAACAGCCGCAGTCTGAAAAGTAAAAATGTTATGGGGCACGCTATATCTCCATCTTCCAAGCACATGTCATTCCTGCAGGAAACCCTTTGCTGGCTGCAGACACTGAAGTGCAGGAACAAAAGTGGAACACTTCCTTGTCTCGATGGGTGGAAACTGACCATCACCTGTTTGATACAGTTTTGGGAGGAGCTGAAGAGTAACTGTGGCTTTAGTTTTCTTTTGACTGACAGCTAAACCAAGACTGCCTGGAAAACTTGTTTTCAGTCATCAGGGGCAAAGGAGGCCACAGATACAATCCAGATCCTTTCGAATTTAAAACAGCCCTCAGACAGACCATGGTGGATTCAGTGATGGTGACAAGTGACCGACAGAACTGCAAGGATGATCTTGATGGTTTTTTATTTAATCTCGATAGCATATCATCCAAAGGAGCCAGTAGAACCATCAAGACACGACTGCAACAAGATGCCCCGCAGGAACTTCGGAGCCTGATGGTTTCATCTGCAACACCCTCTTTAACTCTGGGAGAGGACAATATCTTAACGTACATAGCAGGGTACATAGTCTACAAATTGTCACCACTTGTCTGCCCATCTTGTGTAGCTTTAATCACCGGTGAAAAAGATTCTACGGAAGCTGGTCAAATTTTCATAGGCGCAAAAAGCTTTGAAGGGTGTGTGAACGGTGGTTTGAAAGCACCAAGCCAGAATCTCACTGTAGCATGCACTGCCTTGGAGAATACATTCAAGAAAACTGTCCCTCTTGCTGTGCACATAACTGGCCTGAGAAACATGATCATCAGGCAAATGATGGCCACAGGATGTGTAACGGAGCTTGAATGTAGAGGGGACAAGAAATGCTCCCTTGATTTCTATGTTGTGAACTTGTTCACAAAATATAAGGCTTCATCACTACATCAGATGCACCAATGTAGATTCCACCTCCAGTAAAAAGAATGCCAGGAAAACGGCAGTCTTCAAGCATCTGTGAACAAGCATCTGAGTCTCTACACAGACAAATTGACGACAGGACTGTGTTGACTGCTGGTGAGTACCAGATATTATTATGTTCTGTCAGGCTTGGTGATCATAGATTCACCACCATCTTCTGTCTTCACCATCTTTATCCATATTTTGCTGTTGTTGTTTTTTTCTGTCCATCATTTTGTTTTTCATCCCACAGGTTACCATTATTTGCTTCTGAGTTCTTGTTGCTTTCCTTTTTTTTTTTTATTCATCCATTCTTCTTACATCCCCAGTGGGTGGTTGAGGTTCTCCTTCTGTCCTTTCATTCTTTTCCTTCTGTCATCTTGCTATTCCTAACACGATGTGAATTTAGCGTTATAGTGTCGACATGCTTCTGTTCAAACTGAAACGTATAATTTATATGCCCATGCTGCACTCCCCGCATTTTTGTTTACCTTTCAAAGTACTGACAATCGTTAGGCTTATCACAACAGACGTTACACCAGCCGAGGCCGAGACCGCGCTTATCTATTTTTAGCCCGGCCAGCGCCCATCACGCGTTGAATAGCACTGTTGTCACGGACAGTCGGCCCGCTGTTTCCACTCTCGTTACTGGAAGCTATCTGGCATAACCAACCACTCCACCAAGTCTTGACACTGAATGTTGAACACAAAATTAGAACTTCAGCCGAAGGGAATGAAGTATTAACCCCAGTCCTGGTGGAGGCCACTACTCCCCGCGCAACACGCGAGACACGGGAGGCCGTTATTTTGTCCGACACGCTTAACCGCGGGTCCTGCGGGAGGCCACATTTTTGTATAGCAACAGTGCGCCTCGTGCTTTGGTTATTCGGTTGCCAAGGCTGTCGTTGTTGTTGTTGTTTCACGTTTTTTTTCCACACTATTTTCGCGTGTTTATCTATCCTGTCACCCCTACTATATCTAACAAAATGGTATCGTCCGATTACGTTTATTACGATGCAACTATTCGCCACTATTCGTCATACTAGTGTAATAGTACTGACGGTCTGAAGTTTTAACTGGGGAAAATCTTGGGGAAACTTTTACTTTGATGCTGGTTGTCGTCTACATGTGAAATGAGAAGAAAGGGGCCATGTGCGTATTTGAGACGCCGTTCTACGTCTGTAATTATGAATTCCGATGTAATATTAGGGCATGCCGCATAAAGGCGTCTGTCAGTAGGTTTTTCATCAGGGAAAACTGGGAGAAAATGACCGACTTTGTTGTTGGTCGTTGTCTTTATTTGATGTGGTAATTAGAGAGATACTGTGTTCCTTTGATTAAACCGCTTTTCAGTACATGTATGTGCTCTACGACCTGGAACTGGAAATCAAATCTCTCGCTAAAACTAACATTATAGTAAGTGAACGCTTTACATAGTAGAGGAGGGAGAAGGCAGTGTCACGATACATGTGGTTAGTAAATCAAGCGAATGGCTTAAAAAATAATTTGTTCACCTGAATGGCCTGACACAGGGACAGAAAAAGCGCAGAGGTCTTGGGAACATGATAAAACATGTGCTAAACGGCATGTAAATGCAGAAAATTCTTGATTTGGGGCCTTCCATTTCACAATAAAACCTACTGCATATCATCACAAGTACTTTATCCAAATATCATAGGGGTCCTTTACGATTTATCCACCACTATTGTTGTTATTGCGTTCTGAAGTATACGCGATACAGGTGTTCACACGGACCCGATTGACCCGACCGCCGAGGTTATCGGCAACACGCGAACGATCGGCTGACTGGCCGCTGGCTATCCCCGCACGGGGCGTTACGTGGACGAGTTCACTCAACGCAGGACGAGGGTTAAGGTGTAGAACAGCGGGATTTGGTCTGATAGCCTACGAAGCAAAGTACCATTTAAAGTACTTTTCGAAAGTAACAAAACTGAGTGGTTTAAGCGGAACAAATAATGAGGAAAACATAGACGGCGCCTTTCTTGATATTTTAGTTCAAGAAATAGATAACGGGTTTGAAGATGGGCATGTAATTTACACCTCAACAGGTCTTCTTTCTCGTTTGAACAATCATCTAAGGAAAAGAGGTCAAGAAACCCCATTAACAACGCACTGTTTGAAGAAAAAGCTGTCAGACCATTACAAAAGTGGAATCAATTTTGTAAGGCCTCTAGACCAAAGGCAGTCGATGCTGGTTTTCCTTTCTGTTCCAGACAGCTCCGCAGTTATAGCTTTGGATGTGATAGCAAGAGAAGCTGAAAATGACTGCATTGAAGAAGAGCTTATATCTAGTTTCACATATGCAGAAGAAACATTGCTGACACAAATTGACCATGCTGCTGCAGCTATACGGCAAGACATGTCATACAAAAACAAAAAAGACACCATTCTTATGAAGGCATAGAATCTAGATTGTCACGAGCAGAGTTAGGGTCTTGGGGATGTTACGACTGCACGAGAGGCAGCTAACTCACACTCGGACACAACCACACAAGAAAAGTATTAAATAACTAGAGCGTATATATGTCAGGCCGGTCAGGCCATAGTTTACATAAATATTAATAACAAAACAAAAGACAATAGGGGTATATATTCAAACCAAAAAAACTCTAATAACTTAACCAATGATATTCATGTAACTATGGAGGTACTGCAATCAATAGTAAATAGGTATATTATACGAAACTAGATATCAATTTAAAGTGACAGTTGAGTCGCCACTGGCCAGTCGCCAGGCAAACTCTCCCTAAATCATATGGGCTTGAGTGTTAGGAGAGCCCAGTATGTTCAAAGCCTACAGAAGCACTCTTCGGCTTGTAGGTAATTTAAGCAGTTGCCAAAAGACTATATTTTATGCACAATCACTATTCAATTCATCAACAATGTGCTATATTATTCCAATCATACTATGGCAATAGATCTATGATACAGGACACTCGTGGTCGAGTGCCAGCTGGGGTTTCCTTAGTCTTCCTATGAGGCTGTAGTTCTCTCTCTATCTCCGATCTCTAATTATGCTTGAATAAAAAGATATAGTACCATTGGTCACGCCTACTGGTAGGCGCGAACATCAATATAGCGCAGCGTGGGCTTTCAAAGGTCAGCCCACTCAGACCTTTCTTTCTAGAGCTCAGTCAGTCCGTTAGCAAGGACTTCTTGTCTTCAAAGCACACAGTTCAGGTACTGGTCAACCGGAGATACTTCACGACACGATGCTTCTGCTCGTCTGTATTCACCAAATCTGAACGTTACACGATGTCTTATACTATCTAACTACCCAGCGTGCTAGTCCGCTGGCCCAATTAGTTCAGCTATCTCATAGGTCGAAACCTCCCACCATTTTAATTGTAGTAATACGTCTGCACTATTCTACCAGCCAGTTAACGTGCAAAAACTTGTCTAGTCATAATTAACAATGTCAACTAGCCCCACCTTGTTTCACCCCTACTCCATTACTTATTAATCACGAACATTAAAACCGACAAGCGTGCATCTAACAGTTTAACTTTACATTTATTTACTCACCAACTATAATTCGCGAGGGCCGTTCAAGGCCACCAGCCAATTTCTCATGGCCCTGGTAAACAACAACAACTCACTCTCTGCGTGAGTTTTAACAACATCTGAATCATGACATAGATGATACATACGCCCGTCAAGTTATTCTAGATACCTTGTACCTACTTTTGGAACTACATGTAATATTTTTTGGGCCAACAGAAAATCTAGAGAAAACCAGTGAGTTACACAACACAAGATTACTTAGCATTGCATAAGACATCGTCTTTGCAGCGTCAAAAGGTCGGAAGTTAACACCCAAACACACAGGGCTTGGCCTCACAGTGCATCAAGCAAATTGTTTTAAATCACTTATCCAGCTCTTACATCACAGTGGCTATTCCATTAGTTATGATACAGTGAACCAAACTGACACAAGCATCACACAGTATCAAATAAAGAAATACTGCCACAACGATTTCACTTTCATTCCGGAAAACTTAATATGCCCGTCTCGATTTGTTCAGTTTGCTGGAGACACAGTTAGCAGCATTCCAGGGAGGCCCTTCTGCTTCGGTCAACCATGGGCAGTCTGAAATAAGCACCTCAAGAGACGTCACTGAAATACTAGCCAATTTCAATAAGCTAGTTTCTTCATTACACCCAAGCCAACGACCAAAGGCAGTCTTTTCAAGAACCCCTGATAGTAAAGAGACGATACCCGAGGACACACACGCTGCCAACTCTAAATATCTAGCGTGGGTGATCAGTAGAGCATACTCTCCAGCGCAGTGTCAAAAAGTTCCAGCTTGGGCTGCTTTTAAGGCATAAACTTCAACGACAAATCATAATGTTATGACCATTGGATACATGCCGATAATACCAGAACCAGCAATAGAATATGACACTGTGTGGACGGCTATGTGGCAGTGCAAGGCAGTGGCGTAAAGACTAGGGCAAAGAAACACTGCCATCACATTTGACATATATACCTATATTGTTTAGATGATTTGATCTCTTATACGTGTATGTCCATGCTTACCTGAACCATAGTACTGTTTATGGTGAGAGTAGTTATACACAATAACGGAGGAAGTGTGACAGACTTGTCAGTGGGAAAGATCAGAAACTCTGAGTTCAAGCAATATTTATGCGTTGACTACCATGTGGTATATACATGTAATATGATATGTTCTTATATTAAATTAACCCTAATGTACTCTTTAAATGTCAAACTATTACTTATTTATGCTGAGTTAAGCAACCTCAGACAAAACCAGGTGTTTTAGGTAAAAAAATACTCATAATAAAGGGCTCAGTACCGATATTTTCTAACTTTCAAAAAAAGAAGAAAAAACCTTCACTTTTTTACTATATAAATCAATTAAAATACGTTTTTTAAAAATCTGTGTAAATTATAATTTTAACATAACGACAATGAAATTTGTGTATATAAGGCAGTTTGTTTTTTGATATCTTTTGAGTAACTTTCAAAATTTAGTAGTATTTGGCCCCTTGTGTGACCTTGCACCCCCAAATGTAGTGACCTCCATCTGGAATATGATCGGGGAGCTATATACTATCGTATAAAACCGGTGGTTGCTTTTAGATTTACGATGACCACGAACTCCTTAAAATCAAGCCTTTTGAAAATTCACTTCTAGACTAGCACTTAAGTCGTCATACTGTCCAGGAAAACGCCCTTCTAATTTTGAAGTTATTGTAAAAACTAAAATCCATGTAAAAAATTGTCAAAAAAAAACAAAAAAAAGTGGTATGTAGCAAAGCCTGCATAAGAAATAATACCCAAACGGTACAATAAAACGCAAAGTAAAAGGGAAGACAAAAAAAAAATATTTGGGGTTAAATACCTTTGGCACGAAAAAAAAAAAAAAAAGGCAAGGAAAAACATGGAAAACTGACCAGCTAAAACAATCAAACAACAACAAAAAAATGTAGAATATGAAATATTTATGATATTCATATCTGTACAATTTGCCTTTTTTTTTTTCTTGACAGAGGTATTTAAACAAAATGTTGATATGTTTTTTGTCTTCCCTTTTTCTTAGCGTTTTATTGTATCGCTTGGGTAATATTTATTACGGGAGGCTTTGCTACATATATCACAACCTTTTCTTTTTGCCAATTTTTTACTTTGCCTTAAGCCTTTCTGCGACACCACAGTTTTTCTGTGGTTTTCATATTTTGTAAAATCCATCCATCCATCCATCCATCCATCCATTCATCTATCCATCCGTCTGTTTAGAATCTATCCATCGCGTACATTATATGAAACATGAGTAGATACAGTGTAATAGCAATACATGTATATTGTATGACTGTATGAAGATCTCTTAGGACGGCTGGGTTTCAAATTTGAACACATTTTCAGCTGATATTCCATACTTTCTCTGTGCGCGTGTGTGTGTCCACGTGTGATACATGTATCCTTAGAACGATCAGTAGTCAGAAACGCCGGCAATAATGGTTTCTGCAACTGCTGTTGTCTTTTATAAATTAAAGGCCAATAGAGAAAACTGGTTGAGCCTCCCGGCAAATGCCCGGAATTAACCTGCTTCAGTTATCTGCCCTTTTCCGTGTACTCACTTCCCTTTCTTTTTATCCCCCATCTCTCTCACGCCCACCTCCTCTCTAAAATACAGTCTCCCACGCATATTAATCATAGTATGCTACGTATCCAGCTTCTATAAATGAAATGTGCACAGAATTGAACGCCCGTGAAAGGCAGTCAGCTAAAAGAAAAAGCCGGAAGAGGACACCACGCGAGGACAAAATGGATCGAAAAAATACATTAGTGGAAAACAGAAACTTTAATATCGGCAATGGCCAGTCGCCGCTTTGCGATCTGAGTATCAGTTGTAATCTGTGTAGAGACATTTTGAGGCTCTTTCCTTGTGACTTCTAGACAGTAAATGGTGCCAGCATGGGCAAGTCCTAAAATATAATCCATAGTAGGCCTATTGATATTGATGATCGCTAGTGAGATGTGTTTACCGTTCAGCTTTAGTTTACTAGGAAAAGTACAACAGCCCCTGATAACAGTCTCTTCATTTCAAACTCTTCTTCAATTTTCATATCACTGCATGTGCGACGAGGTCCGACGAACCTGAGAAATATGGAGCCGGCTGGCCACTGGAAAATTAATAGAATAACCTTTAAGTGGATACTGGAGCGGGGAGAGGAGCGCTTAATGGGTATCCCCGATGTGCTAGGATTCTGATTCCAATCAATTAATCAATCACTCAATCAGTCAGTCATATCCCTGCAGCTTCAAATCATGTCCTTCGTGGCCTTATTTCAATATTTCAGGACCAGGTTCTTTAAAAGTAACATTTAGTTATCAAAATATGACTAAATTTAATTGGGATTTTTATCAATGGACACAAATCAACTTGGACACTATCTCATGCAAGAACCAAGTGTGAACAAAACAGGTGTAGGTGGATGGGACTTTCGTCCAGTGTGGGCGGGATGCTTGTAGTGGGGATTTTGTTGGCCTTTCTTCTTTTTTTTACAGAGGATTCAATTTTAAAGATTTTTTGTCATTAACCTAGGTGGCTCATGGGCATAAATTTGGCAAACTTTCAATTATTGATATCTCAACCAAACACAGTACAATAATTCTCGAAGGACATGGGTGATTCGAGAGATTTCCAACATCTATTTCAAAAACATCATCAAGGAAAATGCAGTAAAGAATCCCAACCACTCTTCTACTTTTACTAGAAGAATCTAGAAGAACTATAAAAATAAAAACTTCCAAAAATCCCAACGTCATAATCTGAACTAGAAGAAAAAAAATCAAAGGACATGTCAACATAATGATTATACAAACATAAAGAGTGGAATGTAATATTACATTATCATACAAATATAATAAAAATTATGATCTTCAGGTTGGTGCAAAATATAACGCACGGTTAATTCCTGTTACAGCAAGGATTATTTTAAAACATGGCCCCTGAGCAGGACAGATCATACTAAAAGAATAATCATGAAGTTAAAAAGGATATAATGGTAATAGCATAATAATAATTAAAACAGCATTCTTGTTACAATTTTGGCATAATTTTTTCTTTTACACCCATCTTAATCTTAGCACACCATAGCTCAATAACTTTTGCTTCCCCTGACATCACAAATTATTCTAGCATTATCAGAGACAAAGGATACCGAAACCAATCAAGTCGTCATATTCCATCCGTCCGACTTGTGCACATATCATCTATAATGTAAACAATGCACCACTTCACACCACACCCTTTCAGAATTGAACAAAAAAGAATAGTGCTCACCGTATTTATGTATATATAGTGTGCGCAATTTGTGGACACACAGTGGGAGAAGGAATGCTTTGTTTTGGTATTCTGTGCCTTGGGTATCATATACAATGTATATAGAGATAGCATATGAATATACTTTATATAAATATATGAATTATCTTAATATAGAACATGCCCACAATTCATAATGAATTTCATGTAAAAGAATAGTTCATCTTCTCACATAGTGAATGGTAGAAAACAAAGATATGTAACAAAACATTGGTAAGGATCATCTTGAGAGTTTCGTTATCTGTGATGATTGTAGAGGTGGAAGATGTTGTAGTGATGGTGATGATAATTATGGTAGCAATAGTAGTGCTATGATTGTGGTGGTAGTGGCAGTACAAGTAGTTGTAGTGTTGTGATTGCAGTGGCAGTCACACTAATAGAGTAGTGGTAGTAGTGACTGTAGTACATAGTAATGTGATTCTAGTGGTGGCCCCAAGTAGTAGTGTTGTGATTCTAGTGGTAGCCTCAAGTAGTAGTGTTGTGATTCTAGTGGTAGCCCCAAGTAGTAGTGTTGTGATTCTAGTGGTAGCCCCAAGTAGTAGTGTTGTGATTCTAGTGGTAGCCCCAAGTAGTAGTGTTGTGATTCTAGTGGTAGCCCCAAGTAGTAGTGTTGTGATTCTAGTGGTAGCCCCAAGTAGTAGTGTTGTGATTCTAGTGGTAGCCCCAAGTAGTAGTGCTGTGATTCTAGTGGTAGCCCCAAGTAGTAGTGTTGTGATGCTAGTGGTAGCCCCAAGTAGTAGTGCTGTGATTCTAGTGGTAGCCCCAAGTAGTAGTGTTGTGATTCTAGTGGTAGCCCCAAGTAGTAGTGTTGTGATTCTAGTGGTAGCCCCAAGTAGTAGTGTTGTGATTCTACTGGTGGCCCCAAGTAGTAGTGTTGTGATTCTAGTGGTAGCCCCAAGTAGTAGTGTTGTGATTCTAGTGGTAGCCCCAAGAAGCAGCGGTAGTACTAGCAGCAGTATGTGGTAGTACTAGCAGCAGTATGTGGTAGTTATAGTGGCAATATCAATGGAATTGGTAATACTGGCAGATAACACATCATGTAGTAACAAAGATAATGTAAATTTTAATAGTAAAACGTGCAAAATAGAATAAGTCAAAGTGTACTACAAACTCAAAAATAAAATCTATAACAAAGCATATCTTTCATACCATCAGCAACATTTAAAAATGAGGGTAAAATAATTACATAGATATAACAGCATATGACATGTGTACATTATCTCCGGTATCAGCAAATCTTTTCAATCAAAACAAACTGGTAAAGAACAGAATTTCTTGATATTAAGTAACTTAATTGCTTCCCCTGCCTCATTCTGTCATTACGTCCCGTCATTCCCCTATTTCGCCGTGTCATGTTGACTTTTCTTTGATACCAGCTTAACCCTTTCAGTGTCACAGACCTCTATGGGAGTCAATGGCACTTTCCTAAACTTGTGCGCTGAGACCAATTTAGCGGTGGATCGGGGGTAGGTTGCATCTGTGATAAAGTATTAACTCTCTGACGCCCAGGATTTTAACCCTAGCTATTCCCTGGTAGTGGTACCCAGTGTTTCAAGGGTATTTAAAAAAAACAAAACAAAAAAAAACAACTATTTAAGCTACAGTGTTGCAATTTGACATGTATGTAAATATTATAATAAAATTTATAATGTCACAAACAGAATTGAGTTATCTTTTATAGTTTTTGAGTTGTCAACATTGGGCTGTAATAATAATAACAATAATATATTGCATTTATATAGCGCCCAACCCCGTCGATGACAAGCTCTGGGCGCTTTAACAAACTCTTACACACACACACACACACGCATTCACAAAAGAAATTCAAAAATATTTACTATTGTTGCTGCCGAAAAACACCTAGCCTAGTTTGTCTGAAAGAAATGGGTCTTCAGATGGCGTTTGAAAGAACCAATGTCATTAATTTCCCTGGTTGTCTTTGGAAGAGTGTTCCAGATGGTAGGGCCAAGAAATGAAAAGGACTTTTCTCCTACAGTGGACAGATTCATTTTAGGTACTTTCAATTTTGTAGTGTCAGATGATGATCTTAGTTGACGAAATGGAACATAGTAATCAGTTAAATCGACTAGGTACGATGGAGCAGTATTATTGACACATTTGTGACAAATGGATGACAATTTGTACATTATTCTTTTCTCGACTGGCAGCCAGTGCAAACTCTGCAGAAGTGGCAGTGCTGAATCTCTTTTCTTTTTCTTCAAAACAAGTCTCGCTGCATTGTTTTGAGCAATTTGGAGTTTTCTAATATTTTTTTGTGAAATTCCAGCCAAAAGGGAGTTGCAATAGTCAAGCTTTGAAAGTACAAAAGAATTTACTAAAAAAACAGCCGCAGTTTCAGTTGAAATAAGATGTCTGATTTTACCAATTTTTCCAGATTTCCATGTATAGAATACGAATGAGGTGACTAACCTGAGATGACATAGAAAGATTTGAATCAATGTAAACCCCTAGGTTTTTTACTTTTTTTGAAATTTCTATTGAATTAGTGCCAATTATCATCTCAGTTCTGTCCACTTCTTGCAGAACCCGCTCACGGCCTAATAAAATAACCTCAGTTTTATCCTCATTTAGTGCCAGTTTGTTTTGGTTCATCCAGCTTTTAATTTCTGTTATACAGTTTCCAGCCTGCTGCAGAAGGCTGTCAACATCGCATGGCAAGGCAGAACTGTAGAGCTGGGTATCATCAGCACAGAAATGATATTGTAAATTAAATTTCTTTATTTCATGTACAAGTGGAATAGTATAGATAGTAAACAAAATAGGACCAAGCACTGAGCCTTGTGGTACGCCATACTGAAGCGCATAAGAAAAAGATCTTATTTTGTTGGTTACAACAAATTGGTGGCGATTTGACAGGTAAGATTCGACCCATTTAAGGGCGACCCCTCTGATTCCAAACGATGTTTCTAGCCTTCTGAGCAGGATTTCGTGATCGATGGTGTCGAACGCTGCTGATAGATCCAACAAATTTAGCAGAGTAATATTTCCAGAATCTGCCTTTACTAATATGTCATTCATGATTCTTTATAGTGCAGTTTCAGTACTGTGCAGGGTTGCCAGTTTGGCACTTTTAGTGCCAAATTGTTCAAATTTGGCACTTTTTGAACATGGTTGGCATGGAAGCAAATTGGTTGGCAAGTTGGCACTTTTTTGGCACTCAGCATTGTGACTTGGATATACATGTATTACATTAACATACTTTCTTGATCATTCACCCCTCAAAGTCCTCGAGAGGATTACATTATATCAGAGGCTCTAAAATTATGAAAGAAATAACATTAGACAACACCGGGTAAGCCAGAATTTTGTTTATTCTAGAATTTACATGTATAATATTTCACTTTTATGAGTACGTGTGACTAAAATCCTTATTTTTACAAATTTGGCAAGTTTTTAAAGCATTTGGCAAGTTTTTGTCACATATTTGGCAAGTTGTCCTGAAAAAAACTGGCAACCCTGGTACTGTGGTTACTTCTGTAAGCAGATTGAAATGGTTCCAACAGGTCATTATTTCTCAAATAACACATTAGTTGTTGTAATATCACCTTTTCAAGGATTTTTGAAAGAAAAGGAAGGTTTGAGACGGGTGTATAATTTTTCAACATGTTTTGATCAAGAGTCGTTTTTTTCAAAAGTGGTGTTACCCAGGCTGTTTTAAAATAATCAGGGACAGACCCACTTAAAATAGAGTTGTTTATTATTTTTGCAATAGTTGGAACCAGTCCATCAATACAAGATCTAACTAAAAATGTAGGAATAGGATCGAGGTCACAACATTTTGATGGCGATGCCATGATGATAGATTTTACAGATTCATTCGACACAACACCAAAAGTGTCTATAGGATTTCCCTGAAACTCATCAAAATGATCAATGGCATCAAAACTGTCAAGATTTTCTCGGATAGTTGTAACTTTTTTACCAAAATAATCAGCAAAAACATTGGGCAACAAATTGTTCTCGTAAATAGTGGGTAGAGGTGTTTCCTTTCTTTTCCCTGTGAGTTCATCACAAATACTAAAAAGTTCCTTACAAGATGTAGAATTTTGAAGTTTAGTGACATAGAAGTCTTTTTTTGCAAGTTTAATAACACATTTCCATTTGTTCTTCTGGTGTTTGAAAATGTCCTTGTGGACTGTAAGACCTGTCTTTAACCATTTCCTTTCTGCTTTGCGACATTCTGCTTTGGCTGCTTTGACATCTAGGGTGTACCATGGAGCGAACGGTCTGTTGGAGATTGACCTGGTCTTGATAGGTGCATGTCGCTGTAGTAGATCTTGCTGGATGTTATTATAAGATGTGATGTCGCCTTCAAAGTTCTCGAGAGCATTGGCAGTTAGGATCCAGGCTGGTGTTTATGTCTACATGTAGCTGTTACACTATCTTGTTTACTACCCTGGGAGGCTACTGCATCATTAGAAGGCCGTGTAGAACTAGATCTACTTGTACTCGAAGTAGGAACGACGTGTTCGCTTCCCACTGGAGGACGCCGGTTAGCAGTATAAAAACGATCATAACTTCGTTAGTTTTCACGCCAGAGAGCCTATCCAGGTACTCAGTGAAAGGGAAATGACTCTAGAATTCAACCCTGCCACAGTCATCGCACTATTACATTACCCTTACGAGTTTTTGTTGATAGCAAAATCGCACATACGCGATGACGGGCAACTGCCGTCACAGTGAGAAAATCGCACCCGTGCGATGACAGGCGTCAGTGAGTTAATCTATACGAATACGAATGGGGGTGCTGTAATTTCTTTTCCATGCGTATCAGGAGTGATTCTCAGGTAATGTACATTGCCACTATGTCACATAGCCTAGCTGTGACACCGAAAAGGTTAATCGCCACAAACTCCTATGCCAGGCGCATCAATCCAAATCCATTCCGCTTTGATTTTTGTGAATTTGTACCATCTTACTGTGCGGATGAGTGAGATCAACACTTAACTTTCCCATGATAAAGACTGGTGCCCCGCTGGAGCCTGGACAGGTGGTGTTTGTGTACTGATAGCTAGCTTCGTCAAACCTATAACCGACATTCCTTTCTGTTACTTTACCAAGACTGATTTTTTTCCCGAGTCCATGAGGATGAGATTGTCTAGTACCGCACAACGATGTTAGGTTTGGCCTAAGAGTGAATGTAACTATTGTGAAAAACCAAGATATCTATTGGAGTGGCCTTAATACATTGTCGTCTGCGGTGTCAACTTGTAACAAAAATGAATAGACGGGAAATTAGCATACAGGAAGTTCGAAACAGTAATAGAACTCTTCGTATATTGATAATTATAAGAAAAGTAAAAGTAAACATGTCTATTGGTAGCTAGTAAAGAGTTAAATAAAAGCCATTAAGGTTTAGAGGGAAGATTAACTTCCCAGTTTTAATTTGAAGAGGGGATTATATTTTTTGCTCACGTCATTGACGGTTGAAGAGCTAACCAATGAGGGTTGGCGTAGAGATCGCAACGCCGTGCTGGCGCCGGCGGTGGTACTTCTTCTTCACTTCCATGCAGATCGTCCTCTGTGCTGGTGGTCGGCGTTATCTCTGGCCTGACGAGAGAGTTTTATGAATAATTTATTATGCCTAGCGTCGCTCGTTGACAGCTATGGCAATCTGAGCAATTGAAAACGCTGTTCTATTCATAACCTGGCCTAGCGCCAGGGCAATGGTGAGTTGTGAAATCATCAGGGACACGCTTCGTCGAGACTAGACCTAGAATACGAGTGTAGTCAACGTAGACTTATCCTGTAATGGAGAACGAGATGATATCACCAGGAATGGATGTTTAAAACCTAAACTTGTTCATGATGAGACTGGTATTTGCCAGTCCATCATAGATCTAGTTACATATCGAAGCTATATGAAATTTTATTGTAGATGTAGCAAATTGTGAGATACACTACTCTACCTATAGATCTGGAGACTAGATCTGGGTTTTGTTATTGATTCTGAACATTTATCATGCCTATGTGGTGTCTCCATAGTGAGCTAGGCAAGTCATAAACATGAAATGATTAGTAGAGTATTATATTAGAGTTTTAGACAGTGTTAGTATTAGAAGAAATAATGGTTTAGTGTTTCAGTGGAGGATTTACAAGGATTTGGAATTATAATAATTATATTGGAAGTAAATCAACGTTTAGAACATAATAGCTTTGAATCTGAATGTGTTATGAATTTAATATGAATTATTGTGATATTGTTTCTGACTCATATTTGTTATTGTAGTTAGAGTGGTAATTAAACCCTGCAGGTCTGCCAGTTAATATATTTGTTATTTAGTATCTAGTGTGTGAGTGGAATTTAGACTTAGATTTAATACCTCTCAAATTATAAAAATGCAGTCGAACACATAAACCCATGCATCTAACTTAACAAATATAACACACCATTCTTAACATCTTAAAGTGAGTTTACATCTGGAGGGAAAACTTAATTGGCAGCCCCTGACAGAGATGTAATAATAGTAAATGAATGAAAAGAATTATAAAAATTCCTTTCAAGACGTCCATCGTCATTTCTATCATATTTATCTTTGTCATGCGGATATGGCAAGACATCCTGCAAGAGTTTGTTTCCCCTCATCAGACTGGAGTGGCATTGTTTGTATATACCAAGCACATTTTGATACCCTTCGTTGTCAAGATAGCCATCCAAGTTATCTTTTAGGTGTCGCACATTATCACAACTGCGGACACCATCTTCATACATATCATATAGAAGTCTGAGCTTCTCTTCACAGAGATCACCACCTAGCAGCCTGTCACCAAGACACTGTCCGCACCAGGACTGGATCATCTGCTTTGGTTTGAGGTTATATTTCCGTGTATAATCCATCACCATCTGTTTGGCATCACCGTTTATGATTTCTTTCAGACTATCAATGCCCTGGCTGATTTTCTGAGTTACCTTTTGGAAATTCTCAGATAAATTAGAAAATTTCACAGACAGTTCCATCTCTTCCCCATCTTCATTCTGGATTAGTCCTATGTCTCTCTTCATCTGTCGAAAAAGATTCATGTAAGTCATAAGTACTTTGTAAAGTTTTACAGCAAGCTGCATGTCATGAGTCACGAAAATAACAAAATAAATATCTCTTAAAGCATCCCTGACCACTTTCCTTGCTGTACTCAGTTTGGGACATGAATTTCGGTCTGTCTGATCGGAGTCGTAATCAAAATAACAGGTGGACTTTCTCCCTTCGCATATGTCAAAGACAACATGTGTAGCAGTGCATATTTGAATTTCTGCAAACTGAGTTTTGGGTTTCCCCAAGCTCTTGCATGTATCACAAGGACAAACTTTACTCTCATCCCCGTATAGCTGTACACTTGCTACACTTCCACTACCATATCTAACTGCTTTCCTAAAACATGGCCCAGTGAATGCAAACTTTATAGTTGTCCCTGGCACAAACTTTGGCCTTTCGCTACTGCTTCCCACGACCCTTAGAAGGACAGTTGAAGTTATAAGAGCCTTCACACATCCTAACATAGTTTAGGTTCTGTATTGTTCAGGAAGGTGATCCAGACACAACTGAGAGACAGGTATGAACTCGTTGTGTCTGGCTGCTTTTTTGGCATCGCTTGTCGTAATCTCGCAGGTCAGCCTCTCCATCATCTTCATACACCACTACGATTTCGTGACAATCTGTAAGAGAGAATGCATAGCCCTTTACCGGTGCATTTTTATTTCATCAACATCAGTACCATCGCCATGATCATCATCATCATTTACAGTATAAGCCCCCCCCCCCCTCTTGCCATAAACAAATGGCATTATTATCCCAGTATCAACATCAACTTTCCCATCGTATCATCAACAGTTTCACCGGAATTGATCTTCACTTTGGAAGTTTAATTTTCAAGAGAGAATGATCTAGAGACCAACAGCAGGTGAAGGAAGGATCGTGCTAATGAAGACATGTCTTTAGAGATATCATGTCACTCCACTTACCGTCTTCTGAGACACCATTCAATGTCTTTAAGTCAGCTACCCTAGCACACGCCTCCATTTTATCTGCCAGCAATTTCTCCTTCTGTTTTGTGACCTCTGGATTCTGTGGCTCCAATCTCTCAGCTTCTAAGTAATCTCTGAGTGCCAGATTATAGTCTTTGTTGTTGTGATAGGCCTGAGACACAAACAGACAACATTATGACAGACATTTCAGTACTGACATTTATAATATATACAAAACTCATCCTGTGTGGCATCTAACAATCATGCGGAGCTGAATTCTTTGCATTCAGTCTTTTTTTTTTCTTTAAACCCATACCAATTTATTCTTTTAATTTTCAAGAGAAAGGTGGATTGAGTCAAAATTTGTGAGTTTCTTTCTCTAATTTTCTTTAACAATTTGTATTTTGTATTTTGTACACTTCTTTAATCCCATTCGGGAAATTTGCCTTTGCGTCATGGCAGCCCAGTTATAACTGGAGCAATCACGTCGTCGCCACAGTGCAGCGCTGCTTGGCGGTTTTTATATATAGTTTTCTTGCTTTGTGTTACCAAAGTTGGGCTTTGCAAAATACAACTTTTCTTTCTTGTTTTATTTCTTTTTGCCATGTTATTCTCCAACCCAGCAACTTGCTGTCATGTTTGTTACGATGTTGCTATCCTAAATGTTACGGATTTGGAGGGAATCCGTCTACTTAAGGTTTCGACTGCATTTAAATCGAGAGGTATCTAAACTTTCGTACCATGCCACACACTAAGAACAATCTGAATAAGTTTCATAAACAGACCTGCAGGGCCGCAAATTTAATTACATTAATTACCCTAACAATTTTGTCTAGATCTATTATATAGTAAAGACAACATCAGCAGCATCAAATCCAAATTCAATAATACTTCACTAGAATTCTACTCTAGATTCCTATAATATCATTATACTTCTGACTCACTAACAATCTAAGTACTAATTATATATATCTCAGATCTGGTCTGCCTACTATATGTCAATCAATACACTAATAAATTATGGTCTCTGGCGACAATGTCATCTCAGCCATTTGTGCCTAACGCTTATAATAATCGAGCCCGTCAATACAAACTGACATAGTTAAGTCTAGAGGTCTACTCTAGGATGGGCTGGCAATGCCCAGCCTCATCCAGACAAATCAATCACAATTCACAGATGTGCATGCCATGCATTCATAATAGTTGCAAGTCTATATATATCTTTATCTTGCATTCTTGGGTAGCACTCCTAGTATATGCGGCAATCCTGTCCTACTGGATAACTTATGTTCAGCTCCTCGTTCATGGTTGAGTCATCAATAGACAAACACTTACGATTAGTCCCTGGTGGACACCAGGGAACGATGGACAATAGCGGTGGGCATATCTCATTCAGGCATATGGATTCATCTCAAATGTCTATAGTGGACTAGACATGAGTCGTACAACGCTTTTATGATTCTTCAGGCAGAATCGTGCCGACGCCTGCACAGATTGGAGTTTTCTATATGGAGTGCAGGATATATGTCTGGGCAGACTTTTATACTGTCTAGCCACCTGCAACTACCGTCCAAATCCCTAGATTTCATTGGTGCGGTCAGCTCCGAGCTGAGCTCGCAGTATAATTTATTCTATTATATAAGTCGGTTACGGCCTTGCCCTAATACAGACAAGGTCAATTTAAAATGTCAAAACAACTACTGAAATCTTTAAACCCTCGTGCTTTCTACATTTTATGCACGAATTTCTGAACGCGACTAAGCGTCTTAAACTATCTATCCTTATTCGCCCCTTCTCTTCCCTTCTAAGTGTTCATCAAAATCACGGGGTCGAGAACGGCTCTGTCAATCCTAGCTATACATTTATTCTATCTCGCCCCACTTTCTTTCCATCTCTAAAACAAAAGTGTTTCAAACAAACTGTTCACGAGAACAGCTCAAGGACAAATTACGCTGGTTAGAATTAACAAGTCGTGAAAATTTACTCACTGAACTCGTGACCTAGCACGGCATTTATGGACTTAATCTGTTCTTGACACATCCCCCACCCCAGTGGACATTTGAAGAAAAATTTACACGATAAGATCTAAGAACTCCAAAGTTATTGTGGTGGGGCTTAAGTACTAGCGTAGAAAAACTAGCCCTAAAGTAGATAAAAAAGAAATTTGACTAAGAACGTGCATAGTGGATGGACACAAACTACACAATTATTAATGCAACGTTCTGTAGAATCTAATCTATGGAAATATATTGTCACTTGATCCAAACATACTTCTCATGAACATTTATAATAATGATATTTATCTCAGTGTATACTCCTGAATTAAAGAATACTATATTCACACAGTCACTCCTAATTGAAGAAAAATGCTCAGACTTATTTAGTCAACATACATCGATATATGAATGCACATTTACAAACAGTAATTATGAAGTAAAATATTGTGGTATCCAATGGCAGCAGTAGCTCTGGTAGCTTGGTTTGCCATGTCTCCATCTCATTGACCCGCTGACAAGGGCGTCAGGTTTGTCAGAAGTTCAGGTCACAGTCCGGAATGACGCTGGTGGAAAGAGGATATTCACAAGAAAAAATGTAAAAATTGTTCATAAAGTAGTGAACAAGATAATGTGAATCCATCCACCGTCCAGAATTGAGGGGGAAAAGCACTATCCAACCCCAATACAAGACAGACTCTTTAATAGGTAAACTAAATTAGACGGGACAAAACATCAGCTTGGGAATTGTCACCGCCAGGGATAGCCCGGATAACAAATCGATACTCTTGGAGTGCAAGACTCCATCTCGTTAATCGGGCATTTTTAGCCCTGTTTGTTTTCAGGAACAACAACGGACGATGGTCCGTTTCAATTATAAACTCAGACATAAGTAAATACCGAGAAAATGCATTGACAGCATAAATGATAGCGAGGCACTCTCGCTCGATAGTTGCATATCGGCATTCTCTCTCGAGTAATTTGCGGCTGGCGTATAAGCATGGTCGCAAGGAAGATTCCCGTTCCTGCAGTAAAACAGCTCCTATTCCCTTGTCCGACGCATCAGTGCGGACAATAAATGTTTGGTATATATCTGGCAGTATGAGAATAGGGGAAGTGGAAAACAATCTTTGAACAGTACGAAGGGCATCCGCACATTCGGCTGTCCATGATACTTTATTAGGAAAATTCTTTCTTGTGAGGTTCGACAACGGAGCCGTAAGCGAAGAAAAATTTGGAATAAACTTTCTATAATAATTAAGGAAGCCCAACAAGCTACGAACTTGCTTCTTTGTCCGAGGGGCTTGAAGCTTTAAAATGGTAGTGATCTTATTGTCGTCCGGGGTCTGAACGCCATGGGCAACCGTATGGCCCAGAAAATTAATTTGATTGTATCCTAAAAATACCTTACTGGGCTTAGCCGTAAGGCCAGCTCGACGAAGAGCGGTAAAAACTTCACGTAGGGCCGCCAGGTGGCCCGACCAATCGGCTTGATAAATACAAATGTCGTCGAAGTACGATAAAACGGAGTTTACATTTTGGAGCAATAAAGACATCATACGCGCGAAAGTCGCAGGGGCTGTTACTAACCCAAAAGGCATATAGCGCCACTGCATGAGACCAAACGGGGTCTGAAAAGCGGTATATTGTGTTCTACGTTCCTCAAGAGGAATTTGCCAGTAGCCTTTGGAGAGGTCAATTTTTGAAAAAATGGTTGCTCTTGCTAACTGTGCAAAAAGATCCTCCTGATTGGGAATCGGTTCCGCATCATAAATAGTAATGTCATTAAGTTTACGATCATCATCATCATCATTGCCTTTCTCACCCTGGATCAGGGTATAGGCCACCAACAAACACCTTCCATCCCTCTCTATCATGGGCCAGCCTCTTTACATTATTCCAAGTCTTTCCGCTTCGTTGCACATCATTTTCTCTGGCTCTTCTCCACGTTCCGCGCGGCCTTCCTCTTGATCTCTTGCCCTGGGGATTCCAGTCCAATACCTTCTTCGTGATGCTGTTTCCTGGCCTCCTGAGAGTGTGGCCGATCCATCTCCATCGCCTCCTACCAATTTCCTCTCTGACTGGGTTCTGTCTTGTTCTTTTCCATACAATTTCATTGCTGACCTTGTCTGTCCATCTGATCTTAAGTAGCTTCCTCAAACATCTGTTGATGAAAACTTGGATTCTCTTTATGCAGGCCTGGGACGCATTCCAAGTCTCACATCCATACAACAGGACTGACTTCACGTTCGAGTTGAATATCCTCAGCTTTGTTTTTAGAGATATATCCTTGGTTCTCCAAATCTTGCTTAAGGATGTGAAAGCTGCCTGTGCCTTTCCAATTCGTGCTTTGACTTCTGCCTCTGTTCCTCCAAGTTTACGATAGTCAATACAAAAGCGCAGTGTGTCATCCTTCTTTTTGACTAAGACGATGGGTGAGCAATATGGGCTCGTCGATCGCTCTATCACTCCCAGGTGAAGCATGTTACGTACCTCGGTTATTATAGTATCCTGTGCGTGGAGAGGACGCGGGTACGGCTTAACAAAGACGGGTATATCCGTCTGTAATCGTATGACATGCTGTACCAATGAGGTACAACCTGGTAAATCCGTAAAGACCATAGAAAATTCATGCAGTAAATCTGTTATATCCTGTCTTTGCGACGTAGACAGATCTGGATTTACATGTACATCAGAGACATTTTCTGACGCTTGCAATACAGGAAATGATTTATCTATCTTTATAGGGTCATCATCATCAATTGACACCAGGGCCGCATTGGCCTGGGCAACTGCATGACCCCGATTACTCTGACGATTATTATCGTCGGATAAATATTCTTTAAGCATATTGATATGGAACACTTTGTCCTGTCCTCGAATCTTTATCAGATAATTAACTCTGGAAAGTCTCTTTAGGACCTTAAAAGGTCCCTTCCACGTAAGACGGAGTTTATTTTTCGTCTCCGGTAGGAGAACAAGAGTTTGGTCTCCGACGGACAAGGTTCGCAATCGGCTACCCTGATCACGATATGCTTTATAAATACTCGCGTGCGCACTCGAAGATTTTTGTGCAAGTTGACATGCATTAAGAATTCGTTGTCGCAAGTCTACAACGTATTGATACGCGGATCGCGTATCGTTTTCGTCGGTATCTGATCCGGCGAATAAATCATGGAGTATGTCCATTGGGCCACGAGGCTTACGGCCATAGAGTAATTCGAACGGGGAAAAACCCGTCGATGCATTTGGTAGTTCTCGGTAAGCAAAGAGAATAGCGGGGAGCTGACTATCCCAGTCAATGGGTTTATCGGCAGACACCCGCGCAAGCATAGCTTTCATACTAGCATTCCATCTTTCACAGCATCCATTAGACTGTGGATGGTACGGAGATGTCAATCTTTGTTTAATGCCCACTAATTCTAAGACTTTCTTAAAAAGTTCAGAGGTAAATTGTGGACCTCTGTCCGATAAAATTTCAACCGGAAATCTAACGCGTGAGAAAATCGTAATAAGGGCTTCAGCCACATGATCGGCTGAAATGTCTTTTAGTGGAATGGCCTCTGGCCAACGGGTCGCGTAGTCAATGACAGAAAGTATGAACCGATGGCCTCTGTCTGATTTCTGCAGAGGGCCAACTATATCCACCGCGACGCGCTCAAATGGTCTAGAGACAGCTGGCATTTCCTGCAGAGGGGCTCGCGATGCCTTCCCTTTAGGAGTATGTTTCTGACATACGTCACATGTTGATACGAAGCGGTTAACGTCCGCGTAAATACTGGGCCAGAAAAATTGCGATAATATACGAGATTTAGTCCTCGCTTTACCTTGGTGACCCGCCAAGGAAGAGTCATGTGCGAGACGAAGAATATCGCGGCGGAAAGATCTGGGTACCACAAGTTGCATAATGGTCTCTCGCTTGTTTCTAGAATTACGATATAATAAGTCATCCCTATTGAGAAAGTTTGAGGTATCCGGCGCTGTGGGGTCAACTTTAGCGAACAACGTTTTAAGTGTCGGATCTGAATGTTGTTCATCATGGAATGTACTAGACGTTATGTTCAATTCTATCGTAGGGTTACGCTGTCACGAGTGGAGTGAATGCAATTAAGGGGATTGCTACAGAGCGGGTGTAGAGTAAGAATGGCTCACGGTAGACAAGTAAGATAAGCGTGCTGTCGTGAGTAGTGGGGGGGGAGGGGTCTGAATGAGGCGAAAGCGCTGTATTACTATCACTGCAAGTTAGAAGGTCCTACGGAACGGACCTGTGAATAAGAGCCCATCGGGCAGACATAAGGGGAGCAGTCGAGAAGACTAGTGAGAGAGTCTTTCCAGTGATGACTGGTATGTAGAACGTTGATTGATTATTATGATTGATGTATTATATTATATTCGTCTATTACCATGATGTAAATAAGTATATGTGAGGAATGTGGAAGTCCTTGATATTGGATATAGCAATGTGCGCCATGAGCGATAGATGAAAGTGAGTTCATGGATTTGTAGCGCGAGTGAGTAGTGTGTACTCCGATGGAGGTATGTTACCGTAAGATGTTTGGTGAGTGAAATGTGAACTATTGTGTGTACGCTTCATGGGTTGTAAGGAGAGGTGGAGTGAATAGAAATGGTAGGGTATTATACCAATGTAATGTTATTCTTGTAGGTGTCGGGGACGGGCCAAAGAGCCGCCTCGGTGAGCACAGGGGATAGGCCAGCATAGGGCCGGAGGCCACACATAGGCCAAGAGTGAGGCTGTCGGTGCAGGACAGTAGAGGCACATAAAGTCGTGGCAGTCAGGCCACGGACAGGGACGTAGATATGAGCGTGAATGTGATAATGTACTATTGCCATGTTGATGGGCTATTGAAATGATAATGTACTATTGCCATGTTGATGGGCTATTGAAATAATAATGTGCTATTGCCCTGCTGAGGTGCTAGTGGAATGCTAAGGTGTTATGGCAATAGGAAGGTGATATTGAGAGACTGCGGTGCCAGTGAATTATTAATGTGCTATTAAGACCCTGAGGGGAGAGGCTGAGGCCGAAGTGCCTTTAGGAAGTAACTACCGGGTTGTGGATCCGAGGAAGAGTGCATGTGAGAATAAGGCCGTTGTACGGCAGTTAATTTCAATAATATAATGTAGGTAATTGCGCTATTATGTGTATAATTATGTTTAATAAATGTGTGAGTCTGATGGGTTGTTCTGTTAAGTGTTAAACTTGTTCGTTCGTGATTGTTGTCCTGTCATAACTTATTACATCTCCCAGTCCGGGATTTGTGACAAATTGGATACAAAACTTCTCACTAAGATAGCACAACGCCAACATCTGACGTATACTGTGAAATCCGAAATTTCGAAAAATGTGGGACAGTTCACTTATAGTTAAAGCCGACCAATTTAGTGTTGAACTATATAAAACATTTTATAATGTTCTGGTCATGATTATTGCTGTGATAGATATCTTGACCTTAATAACTGTTAGCTCACCATTTCAACTGAATGAAATGGAGAGCCGGTTCATGGGCATACATTTTGCTACTTTCAATTATTGATAGGCCTACCTCAAGCAAACACACTACAATAATTCTCTAATGAAAGGGCATGTCGATGATGTCAGGGTTTAAGTAATATAAATGTCGTGCTGGGTCGCGACTTGAGGGGACTTGTTTTTTTTCACGGTTTCGTTGATTATAACCAGCGTAAATTGTCCTTGAACTGTTCTCGTGAACAGTTTGTTTTTGTAACACTTTTCTTAGAGATGGAAAGAAAGTGGGGCAAGATAGAATAAATGGATAAGTTAGGGGTGACAGTGCAATTCTCGACCCCGTGATTTTGATGAACTCTTACAAGGGAAGAGAAGGGGTGAATAAGGATAGATAGTTTAAGACGCTTAGTCGCGTTCAGAAATTCGTACATAAAACGTAGAAAGCACGAGGGTTTAGAGATTTTAGTAATGGTTTTGACATTTTAATTTGACCTTGTCTGTTTCTAGTACAAGGCCGTGACCAACTTCCATGCAGAATCTATTAATACTGCGAGCTGGGCTCGAATGGATGCACCAATCAAATCTAGGCATTTGGACGGTAATTTGCAGCTGGCCGCACAGTATAAAAGCGTAGCCATTCCTATGTTCATCACTCCATACAGAAAATTCCATCTGTGCAGGCGTCGGCATGATTCTGCCAGAAGAATCAGAAGACTGTTGTTTTTTATGTCTATGTCCATTATAGGCATTGAGATGAAGCCATGTGCTCGATTGTGATTTACCCACTGCTGTTGTCTGCTGTTCCCTGGTTCCTTACCAGGGACCAAGTGTAAGTGTTTGTCTGTTGATGATTCAACAATGAACGAGGAGCTGAACGGAATTTTTCCAGTAGGACAGGATTGCCGCACATGCTAGAAGTGCTACCCAAGAATGCAAGACAAAGATGTATATTAACTTGCAACTAGATCTAGTATGAATGTTTGGCATACACAACTGTGAATTGGAATTGATTTGTCTGGATGAGGCTGGGGATTGCCAGCCCATCCTAGAGTAGATCTAACTTAACTACGTCAGTTTGTATTGACGAGCTTGATCCATTATAAGCGGTAGGCACAAATAGCTGAGATGACATTGTCGCCAGAGACATTAGTATATTGCTTGATAGATAGTAGGCAGACTATATCTGAGAGATAGATAATTAATACTTAAATTGTGAGTGAGTCAGAATGATCTTAATCTCATAGGAATCTAGAGGAGACTTCTAGTGACATATTATTGAATTTTCATTTGATGCTGCTGATGTTGTCTTTTTAGTATGTAAGAGATCTAGACAAAATTGTTAGGATATTTAAGGTAATTAAATTTGTGGCCCTGCAGGTCTGTTCATAAAACTTATTCAGATTGTTATTAGTGTGTGGCATGGTACGAAAGAGTAATTCATAAATACCTCTCGATTTTAAAATGCAGTCATAAAACCAATAACCCATAACACCCACTCTGTAACACTATCACCCAGTACCAGACCCGTAACAGATGACATTTCCAACATTTATTTCAAAAACATCATCAAAGGAAATCAAGCAAAGAAAACAATCCACAGAAACATACAACAAACAATGTGCACTGAAATTCAACCAGCCATAAACTGGAAAAGTAACGAAAAAATCAAGGGCATGTCAATAGTACGATTACCTATGCATGCCATTTTATATGGACAATAGTATAATATGCAAATATATAGTTTTGGTGCACAACATTATGTACAGTCGATATTCGTTAATGCAAGGATCATTTAAAACTGGGCCCAGAGCTGGACAAACCATTCTAAAGAATAGTCATGAAGTTAAGAAGGATATAACGGCAATAGATATACATGGATAATGTGGATATATAATAATTGGAATATTAGTATTACTTTATCATTATCATAGTTCTTGTCTTTAACACAGGGGATAAAAATCTATCTCAGTCTTCGCACACACTCGCTCAATAACTTTTGGTTATATCCCTTTATCTGCCCCCTGGTCTTTGCCTGACGTCACAAAACAGTTACCAGTGGGGATGGGTGATTACATTTTGTTTTCATCTAAACCAGCTAATAAATTACCACCCTTACATCCCCTTCTCTCATATTTTTTTTTTGTCTCTGCAGCAAATAAAAACCATCATGTTAAAATGTACCAAAAATTTAAAAAAGCCTGTAATTGGCAACGCCCGACATTAAAAACGGACAGAAAGAAAAACATACCATAATTGTCACAAATCCCAGACTGGGAGATGTAATAAGTTATGACAGGACAACAATCACGAACAAACAAGTTAACACTTAACAGAACAATCCATCAGACTCACACATTTATTAAACATAATTATACATATAATAGCGCAATTACATATATTATATTATTGAAATGACTGCCGTACAACGGCCTTATTCTCACACCCACGCTCCCTCGGATCCACAATCCGGCAGTTACTCCTAAAGGCACTTCGGCCTCAGCCTCTCCCCTCAGGGTCTTAATAGTACATTAATGCTTCACTGGCACCGCAGTCTCTCAATATCACCTTCCTATTGTCATACACCTTAGCACTCCCCTAGCACCTCCGCAGGGCAATAACACATTATTATTTCCATAGCCATCAACATGGCAACAACATAATATCAGTTCACTAGCCTATCAACATGGCAACAATATAGTATCTCATTCACTCTCATATCTACGTCCCTGTCCGTGGCCTGACTGCCACGACTTTATGTGCCTCTACTGTCCTGCACTGACAGCCTCACTTCTGGCCTATGTGTGGCCTCCGGCCCTATGCTGGCCTATCTCCTGTGCTCATCGAGGTGGCTCTGCGGCCCGTCCCCGACACCTACAAGAATAACATTACATTGGTATAATACCCTACCATTTCTATTCGCTCCACCTCTCCTTACAGTCCATGAAGCGTACACACACTAGTTCACCTTTCACTCACCACACATCTTACGGTAACACACCTCCATCGGAGTACACACTACTCACTCGCGCTACAAATCCATGAACTCACTTTCATCTATCGCTCATGGCGCACATTGCTATATCCAATATCAAGGACTTCCACATTCCTCACATATACTTATTCACATCATGGTAATAGACGAATATAATATAATACATCAATCATAATGATCAATCAACATTCTACATACCAGTCATAACTGGAAAGACTCTCACTAGTCTTCTCGACTGCTTCCCCTTTATGTCCGCCCGATGGGCTCTTATGCACAGGTCCGATCCCTAGGACCTTCTAACTTGCAGTGATAGTTATACAGCGCTTTCGCCTCATTCAGACCCCCCCCCCCCCACTACTCACAACAGCACGCTTAACTTGCTGTCTACTGTGAGCCTTTCTTACTCTACACCCGCTCTGTAGCAATCCCCTTAATTGCACTCACTCCACTCGTGACATCATCCCCCACCCCAAAAAAATTAATGCAATTAATTTCAAATCGCATCAAGATGACTGTCAACGAGTGAGCGTGAGCAATACCTACACTAAAAAAAACTGACCTAGCAGTTCCCCTAGTATATAAAATACCGAAATCAGGGGAAAATATGGGGATCAATATGGTCTGAAATATGCATATATGTGTCACCTCATGAATAGCTAACTAAACACAATATCTAATACAGAATCAAAAACCATTCAACCTATCAACCATTCTTCATATCATATATTTTATAATGTCAATATTTTAAAGTCGACTCATTCACAGAGATCCTGTCAATGTTCCTGTCCTCCGATGTATAAGCTCCTGAAATCTTCCCCTAGGCTCGACTAAGGTAGTCGGCGATATGATTGCTGGTTCCTGGAATTGGTTGAATAACGAAGGTGTACGGCTGTAAAGCCAATGCCCATCTAGACAAGCGTGGGCTGGACGAACGATTCTTCGACAAAAATGTCAGTGGCTTGTGGTCTGTCTGGATACAAAATTCTCGTCCCATGAGATAACGTCCTAGTTTCTGGACGGACCAGACAATGGCAAGACACTCACGCTCTATCACAGAATACTTTCTTTCTCTCTGCAATAACTTCCTACTGACATAACATACAGGATGGAGACATTCGTTCTTCTCCTGTAGAAGGCAAGCGCCGACACCAGAGTCCGACGCATCCGTTCTGAGGATAAAATTAGATCGAAAATCGGGTAATATCAAAATGGGTGACGATGATAATGCTGTCACCAAATTATCAAATGATGTCTGACATTCAGACGTCCACTGGACCTTATCGGGTTGTCCCTTCTTAGTAAGGTCAGTAAGAGAAGATGACAAGGAGGAAAAGTTTGGAATGAACTTTCTGTAATAATTTAAAATTCCCACTAAGCTTCTGACTTGTTTCTTTGTTTTAGGGATTTGCAACCCTACTAACTTGTCAATTTTTGTTTCTTCAGGTCTCTGAACACCTCTACCCACGATATGTCCTAAGAATATTATCTCTGGACATGCCAAATCCATCTTTGCGGGTTTAGCCGTTAACCCAAAATGACGTAATCGTTGAAAAATTACTGTTAGTGTCTGAATATGCTCAGACCATGTCGACGTATGGCATGCTATATCATCAAAGAATGACACGACATTAGGTATGTCCTTCAACACCAATCTCATTAATCGTGCAAACGTCGCTGGCGCGTTTACCAACCCAAATGGCATGACCTTAAATTGGAATAATCCAATGGGCGTTTGGAACGCCGTGTATTGTTTAGACTCCTCAGTAAGCGGGATTTCCCAATACCCTTTCGTCAAATCTATCTTGGAAAACCACGTGGACCCGGCCAATGAAGCTATTAATTCCTCCTGGAACGGAATAGGCTCCCTATCGCCTACCGTAATAGTGTTCAATCTTCGAAAATCAATACAGAACCGCACCGATCCATCAAGTTTTTTCACGAGGACGATGGGTGATGAATACGGCGATGTTGATGGTTCTATCACATCTAACTTCAACATTGACTCAACTTCCTTTATGACTCTTTCTCTCGAAGAAAAAGGCAACGGATACGGTTTAAGAAATACTGGCTTATCCGAAGTCAACTTTATTTGGTGCTGGATCGCCGTAGTGCGACCCGGCAAATCCGTAACAACATCCGGGAATGACGCTAACAGGGTCTCAAGTTCCCTACTCCTTGAACTCGTAAGGTCAGGGTTAATTTTTACGTCCCTGTAACCTTGTGTCGGAGTTAACTCCGGCAATTGAATTTGTAACTCCTCCTGCGCCTCGGTGTCGCTTACGTCACAGTCCAACTGGTCTACGACCCCCGTACAAGCAGTAGAGAAGACAGTCTCCTCTGGTCTTGTCTGTGCACACAGATACTGTGGTCTCTCATAAAATCTCTGTAGCATATTAACATGGAAAACCTTACTCGCTCCATCAATGTGGATAGCGTAATCTACCTTTGAAACAACTCGCTCAATAACATAAGGGCCTTTCCATGTCATCAATAACTTATTATGGTCCGTAGGTAACAACAACAGAACCTTGTCTCCTGGCTTAAAAATTCTCAGTTTGGACCCTCTATCTTTATAGTCTTTTGCTCTTTTCGAAGCGATACTAGACGCTTCTTCTGCTATAGTGCGCGCTGCAGATAGTCTTTCTCTTAAATCAACAAGGTACTGAAACACCGAAATCTGCTCATCGTCTCCCGATGATGGCGACGTCATCATGTCCCGAAGAACATCAGTTGGGCCCCTAGGACTACGACCGTACATCATTTCGAACGGCGAGAATCCCGTTGACTCCTGCCGTACCTCTCTGTACGCGAATAACACTGCAGGGATATATCTATCCCAATCTTTAGGGCGATCAGCAGCTACCTTACGCAGCATCGACTTTAACGTCGAGTTCAATCTCTCGCACATGCCATTAGCCTGCGGATGATAAGGGGTGGTAGTGATGGGTTGTATGCTGAATAAGCGGAACAATTCCTTCATCATCTGCGACGTAAATTGCGCGCCCCTATCAGACAGAATTTGCTCTGGTATTCCTACCCTAGCGAAAATTGCAAACAACGCTTCCGCGACTGCCTCAGACGTTATGGTCCGCAGAGGAACCGCCTCTGGCCATCTCGTAGCATTACATATGACCGTTAAGAAAAATCGATTCCCCCTATCGGTCGCTGGGTGAATGGGGCCAACAAGGTCTATCGAGACCTTTTTAAACGGTTCCGAGACCGTGGGGATCTTCTGAAGAGGGGCCTGGGGTGTACGACCCTTATGCGTCGTCTTTTGGCACGCACTGCACGTCTTACAATAGACTTGCACATCTCTGTGGATCGATGGCCAGTAAAAATTTTTAAGAACCCTTTCTTTGGTTCTAGCTATCCCCATATGACCCGCTAATGGGACATCATGTGCCAAATGCAATACTGTTGCGATCAGCAACGCTGGCACAACGACCTGCTTTAAAATTGAGGACACCGTTACATACTTACGGAACAGAATGCCCGCCTGAACAAAAAAAGAAGATGACCCGTTCTTATATCTCCTCGTTTTCTCGGTTCGCGCTTCCCCAAAGCATGGGTTTAATGATGGGTCCTCCCTTTGTAATTTCGCCAAGCGCTCTGGCGTGATATCTAGGTTGACCGCTGGCGTAGCCAAAGGTCTAATCTTGTCTTTATCGGCTACCCGTCGGCGTGTTTCGACCGCGGCGCAAAAGTCAATACCTTTTGATTGCGACCATGCTTGCACGTTCTCATCGGAAGGGGAAACTACCCGTGATACATTCCCAATGATGAGCTGGGCGCCTGGAAAACAACCAACGACTGCTTCGACTTCCCCGCTAAGGAAAGGTGTATCTATCATTATTCTTGCCATGGGTAATTTCTCAATGGCCCCCGAAAATTGGATGCACGGGACAGTCTCACCTGTAAGCTGTGAATCCCGAATGCAATCCCTATGCACTCCCACAACGGTAGATCCTGTATCTCGTAAAACCGAGACCGGTTCGACCCCAACAAACCCCGGATAAACCCTAAGACCACCTCCTGTATGACATGAATTTATAACGGGGATCTTTCTCCCACAAGGTAAAACACCGGAAGATAATAACTTCTCACAACTGGGACACTTAGAATACTGTCCGCCTCCGTTGTTCGATGTAGCACACGCAGCCGCATGATGAAATTTATTTGGGGAACATGGACTGGAGCTACTGTCCACGTTCGCCGCTATCCTACCTGCAGGGCAGTTCACGCTGATGTGATCTGCTCTTCCGCAGTTCCAACACTTCGCGGCCCTACACTCGCGTGAAAAGTGACCCACGCGTCCGCAAGTCCAACACTCCGCTCCCTGTGCTGCTCTAGGCCTGGGTCCCCGTGACCCATCGCGACCGGAACTAGAGTCCCTATGCCGTCGGTCATCGGCAAAGGTCACAATTCGCCCCCGGCCATTACCGCGACCTAGCCCTCCTGCTCGGTCAAACTTACCGGATCCATATGCCGGTGGTTGGTGATAGCCCCTACGCTGCCCCTGGGCTTGCCCGCTATAGGCAGCACGCTGACGCGACCTGTCCCTAAGTCCTGCCGGCGACCCCTCGACAACGGCGACGTACCCAGCATCTTGGACGTACGCCCTGGCGACTGGTTTGGACGGATGCGCCGTACGGTATGCCTCCGCCAACTTAGACGCCTCCTGCACCGTCGCGGGTTCGTTCTCTTTCAGGAAAGCCACCAGATCTTTGTGGCACGACGCGTACAGCTGGTCACGGATCATTAAGTCTTTCAGTTTAGCAAAATCCGTGCCCACATGCGCCAAGTCTACCCAGTTCGCGAAATACTCCGTCAGTCTCGCGACGAAGGCAGCAAAGTCCTCCCTGGTATCTGCACGTGCTCGCCTAAACTGCTCCCGGAAATATTCCTCGGTACGCGCAAATCGGCGAAGCAGCAAAGCCTTCAGCTTATCGTAATCTTGTACGTCTTCGCGCTGTAGCTCTTTAAAGTATGTTAACGCTCGCCCCTGCAATAGCGACGCCAGGTACGTGGCCCATAATTCCTTATTTTCCCCCCATTGCAATTGTGCGTTCAGTTCGAACCTGTAAAGGAAGGCGTCTATGTCGTCCTTCCGGTCGTCGAACGTAGGGAGCTTAATCCTAACGCCACCTTTATTGGGTACCTGCCGCTCAACTGTTTCTGTTGGCGCACTCTTTTTGATTTCCAACTCCGCTATTCTTACTCGCGCGACTGTCTCCCGCTCTTGAGCTTCTATCTCCTTTAACCTTAACTCCCTCTCCTGCTCCTGAGCCTTAGCCTCTCTTTCCTGTTGCTTAAACTCCCTTTCCTCCTCCTGAGCCTTAGCCTCTTTTTCTCGCTCTCTATCCTTAGCACGCTCATCGCGCAAATCCGCCTGCTGTTCTTTAATCCAGCCGCGTAGCTCCTCTCCCTCCAGGCCAAGTTCCTTACCCAACTTCATTAGTTGTTGGAGTTCCGCCATTTCACAGATTTATGGTTATGGTATCTATTATGCGAACGACCAACCTGTCGGTATGATTACTAACGATACGACCAGAGACCTGAGATCACACCAGATATAACAATACCCAGTTCAGAATACAATTCAGAAATTTACCTTTACAGCACAACTACTTCTATATCTACAAAATGTATAGCACTATTAATTATAAAAAGAATAGAAAAGACAAGAATAAGGAAATTCAGTAGAAAGACCACAAGTACGTCAAGGACAACGAACCCGACTAGGACAAGCTTCTACAAAAAAAAACTATAATGGAAAAAAAAAATGCACCCTACTACGCCGATTACACTACAAGGTACGAACAAGAACAGAGTCTGAAAAAAAAGAACGTATCTACAGAAAGGTAGAAGAGGGACAAGAGAAACGTCTTCCTAAAACAACGAGGAAGATAGAACGCTACAATCTAAACAAAAATACAGGTCCCTACAGAACTGGTCACTGTGATGAACGAAGTTCCAAAGTTTACCACACCTTTTTAAAAGGATAAACTAAGTTCAACACAGCAAACCCGCGCCACCGCCCGTATAACCTATAACGACAACAACAGCAAAAACAGGGAAAAAGACAGATTAAAGGAACAGCCCACAATCCAGGGCACAAAAATTTTGACTTTCACTTAACTTTTGAAATTTTGAGTAAAACTCCTCCCTTTAATCGGAGCTCTGGCTGCTCGTCTCCTCAGGCTGCACGCACACACTCTGGAAAGTTTAAATACAAATTAATACCTATTCATAGCAATACATGCATCAATATACATTCATTATTATACATAAATCATATCATGAAATGTCCATTCATCCAACGAACAAGACAGCACAATTACCTACTAACTAACTACAACTAAATATTACGAAAATGGACGAGTCACAATGGACGAGCCCCCAATGTCACAACGGACGAGCCCCCAATGTCACAAATCCCAGACTGGGAGATGTAATAAGTTATGACAGGACAACAATCACGAACAAACAAGTTAACACTTAACAGAACAATCCATCAGACTCACACATTTATTAAACATAATTATACATATAATAGCGCAATTACATATATTATATTATTGAAATGACTGCCGTACAACGGCCTTATTCTCACACCCACGCTCCCTCGGATCCACAATCCGGTAGTTACTCCTAAAGGCACTTCGGCCTCAGCCTCTCCCCTCAGGGTCTTAATAGTACATTAATGCTTCACTGGCACCGCAGTCTCTCAATATCACCTTCCTATTGTCATACACCTTAGCACTCCCCTAGCACCTCCGCAGGGCAATAACACATTATTATTTCCATAGCCATCAACATGGCAACAACATAATATCAGTTCACTAGCCTATCAACATGGCAACAATATAGTATCTCATTCACTCTCATATCTACGTCCCTGTCCGTGGCCTGACTGCCACGACTTTATGTGCCTCTACTGTCCTGCACTGACAGCCTCACTTCTGGCCTATGTGTGGCCTCCGGCCCTATGCTGGCCTATCTCCTGTGCTCATCGAGGTGGCTCTGCGGCCCGTCCCCGACACCTACAAGAATAACATTACATTGGTATAATACCCTACCATTTCTATTCGCTCCACCTCTCCTTACAGTCCATGAAGCGTACACACACTAGTTCACCTTTCACTCACCACACATCTTACGGTAACACACCTCCATCGGAGTACACACTACTCACTCGCGCTACAAATCCATGAACTCACTTTCATCTATCGCTCATGGCGCACATTGCTATATCCAATATCAAGGACTTCCACATTCCTCACATATACTTATTCACATCATGGTAATAGACGAATATAATATAATACATCAATCATAATGATCAATCAACATTCTACATACCAGTCATAACTGGAAAGACTCTCACTAGTCTTCTCGACTGCTTCCCCTTTATGTCCGCCCGATGGGCTCTTATGCACAGGTCCGATCCCTAGGACCTTCTAACTTGCAGTGATAGTTATACAGCGCTTTCGCCTCATTCAGACCCCCCCCCCCCACTACTCACAACAGCACGCTTAACTTGCTGTCTACTGTGAGCCTTTCTTACTCTACACCCGCTCTGTAGCAATCCCCTTAATTGCACTCACTCCACTCGTGACAATAATTTTTTTTTTTTTTAATTAAAATAAAAACACAAATCATTTCAGTAAAGTTTTTCTCTCCCAGCTGGAGACTTAAGTAACCAGCACTAGTTGTCCATGATATATCGTGTCAATAAAGTTTTTCTTCTCACATTCTGTCCAATCCTGGTTTCTTCACCGAGGGAAAGTTACGACATGGATCAGATAGAATGGAAAGCTTGAAATCTTACAATGTTTCCGGTGTAAAGTGGAAGGGTAAAAGTGATCAATTAAAACATTTCCAACGGGCAGTTTACAGACCTACTTTAATGGTTACAGAAACTCATGTACATGTAATTATGAATAGTGTCTCCCTAAGTGGTAAAGTCAAGTGAACTTTGTGCACTACAACATCTACGACAGTACAGGTCTACGTGAAAAATGTTTGGGCAAGATAACAACAGAGTTCAGAGAAAATCAATGAAATGTCAGAGCACAGTCACTTTTACGGGCTATAGATATTTACCTGTAGATGAACTTTTTATACATTTTGTGGCTGGACATGTTGTTTAATGCTTTGGTTTCTAAATTCTATACATCGACCATTTCTAGATACTGAACATATTTCCAACTGAATAAAAAAAAAATCGAATACAAAGAAACCCGGTCATTTATTAGGACTCGTTCTCAAAGTGGGCGATATCGTCCCACTCCCCAGGGGTCGATTCCCAGAGAGGCGAAAAGGACAAAAACGGCCACAACGAGGTGAACGCGATCTGCAAGGGGGTGGGGGGGGATACAGGGCAGCCAGTGACTTACGCGCGGATGAATTTTAATGAACAGAAAAAGCCAATTTTCAGTCCTTAGTGCACTGGATAAAAAATGTTTTCTGTTTTGTAATGGATAATCGACACGTCTATTGTCATTAATAAGGTTTTGAATAACTTAACATTATAATTTGTGTGGAATCTTCTAGTGAAATATATCTATTGGGTTTTGAGTAAGGATTTTTGGGGGAGGGGCGGAGGGGATGGTGACAGAAACTATGGAGCCTAACGGGGGTGATTGTGTGAAAAAGTATGAAAACCGCTGTATAAGAATTTATTCCAGACTGTTGCTTACCAAAGTCTTAAGTCACATTACTGAAAATATCCCACACTGTTTATACACTGATGCTTGAAATCATCAATATTTCAGGTGGAGGATACGGAAAAAGAATACACAGTGCACTAAAAGTTGTGGGATGTGGAATAAAACTTTATATGATAAGTCTCAGATCTGACACAATATCAGACTTTGGTGCAATTTCTTCATAACTGGTCTCGAAACCGTTACTGACAACTTGCGAATATGCGAATGTTTACATTAATTGTTTGTTTGTTTGTTTTTTTTTCTTCGTCACCAAAGACTTGGGGGGATGCGAGTAGATCTGGCTTATAGGGACAGAAGACAAAATAGGAGGGCGGGAGAGAGACACAGAGAAAGGGAAACAGAGGGGACAGAGGGAGTGGAGGAAGAGAGAGAGGAAAACGAGGGAAAGAAAGGGAGAGAGAGACAAACAGATAGACAAAGGAGGAAGAAGAGTTTCCCCCGGGTACATCATCTACATCTACTATCATCGCGATAATCGTGGTTGTGGAAGGTGTTGAAGTGATGATGATGATACTTGTGGTGGTAGTGGCAGCAGTGTTGGTGATATTAATTATTGTGGTAATATTACTACTTCAAATATTCGTGATCAAATTAGCTGTTGTCGTAGTAGAAGAAGTAGGAGTAACAGTGGTAGATGAAGCAGTAGTTGTAGTAGTAGTAACAACAGTAGTAGTGGTTGTAGTAATAGAAATGGTAATAATAGTAGTAGTGATAGCAGTGGTAGCAATAGTAGTTGTAGTAGTAGTGATAGCAGTAGTTGTAGCAGTAACAGTTGTAGTATTAGAAGTAACAGTGGCAGTAGTAGTTATAATAGTGGTATGAATAGTAGCAGTGGTGGTGCTGATGGTGGTGTTAGTAGTGGTAGCTGTCATTGGAATGATTTTCCCCTTCAGGTTTTGTGTACATGTACATTCTTATTGATACAAGAAAATGAATGTAAATTTTAATATTAAAACATGTAGGAAAGTGAATTACTAGGTCATAATACAAGATACAACGTTCATAACACCTGGGCGTGGTTTAAACGTCTGAGGACATTGCACTTTGATTTATCTGCAATTGTCGGCGTACATTCTTACTGTGTGGGTAACACATGGCCGCACCCAACCTTCCCATGATAAAGACAGGTGCCCCACTAGAACCTGGACAGGTGGTGTTTGTGTTATGATAGCGAATATGATGATATCCAAGAACAGCTGTCCTCTCTGTCACAATACCCAGACTAATTTTCTTCCCGAGTCCGTGAGGATGAGACACAATTAATGTAAATGGACGAGAGGAATCATAACACTTGAGTTCGTTACTTGTGCCAGGTACTGCTCCATTACCCGGTACATCCAATACACACCATAACAATCTGTTTGTCGACCTCAGGATGTCACGCTTCGCTCTGTATCTATCCAGCATATATTGATACCCGTACTGGTCAAGTGTAGCTTTAAAATTATCTTTTACATGTTCGAGTTCATCATTGTCGGCATTTATCTCTTCGTAATTAGAACATAGCCCACTAGCGACCCCATCGCACCAATCACCACCCACCAACGCGTCACTAAGAATATCTTGATACCAGGGATTGCAGTCCTGACCGTGTTTCTGGACAGATTCCAGCAGCAACTGTAAGGCATTGTCTTTTGTGATCGTTTTCAGTCTGTCAATGGGCTGTCTGTACTTCTGGAGTGTCTCTTGGAATTTCTCATGTAAATTAGAAAATTTCTCTGACAGTTCCATCTTTTCCACAGCTTCATCATGGGTTATTATTCCCATATCTGACTTCAATTGTGGACGTAAGTTATGTAAAGTTACAAATGCTTTTTCCAGATTGTCAGCAAACTGCAAATCGTGCGTCACGAAATAAACTCTACAATAATCACCCCCATATTTCTTCACATCAACTCCTCCCTTCAGGCAGTGACATGAACGTCTGTTTGTCTGATCATCGTCAAAATAAAAATAACAGTTTGTCTTTCCGGCTTCTCTTAAATCAAAAACAACATGTTCAGCCGTCCCTATTTCAATTTCTGCAAACTGTGTTTTGGGTTTTCGCGACCTCTGGCATTCATCACAAGGACAAACTTTATTACCGTGCTTGGGGTAAATATATACATCTTGTACAAATCCACTACCAGTTCTAACTGCTCTCCTATATTTCCGCCCAGAGAATGGATAGTTTACAGGCCTTTTCTCACTGCTACACCGGACCTCCAGAAGAACTGTTGAATCTATCAAAGCCTTCATGAATGCCAACATTGTGTCAGTCCTGTATAATTCAGGAAGGTGTTCCAGACAGGTATGTACTCGCTGTGTCGGGCTGCCTTAAGGCATGCCTTTTCGTGATCTCGCAGGTGAGCCTCTTCATCACCTTCATACACCACCACCATTTCGTGATAGTCTGTCAGAAAGATAAAGCAGTTACTATTTATATTACAGTTACTATATCATCAGCTACACCATCATCACCATCACTATATCCCACCACCATCATCATCTCATAAACATCACCATCACCATCATCGTCATATTAAAAGCACCATCATCATGATTATCATCATCACCACCATCATCATGATTATCATCATCACCACCATTACCATCACCATCATCAACATTATCATCATCACCATTATTAACATCAGCAACAACAGTGCCAGCCCCACCCCCTTAGTGTTAACACAAACAAAATGTCTATCTCGTAATCATAACCATTATCAATAGCATCATTCCCATCATCATCAACAGTCTCACCAGCATTATCATCACTATCATTATCATCCACATTTCTGCAATGATATTTTCAAAAGAGAGAATTATTTAGAGGCCTACAGCAAGGAAGGAAGGAATGTGTTAATGAAGGAAGGAATGTGTTAATGAAGAGATAATGGGATACAGAGGTAGAGGGGAACAGTAAAGGACAATTATCGCAAAAATGCAGAGAATGAGAGAGGAGAAAAGAATAGGAAGAATGTAACAAACGAATACAGAATGACAGGAAGTGACACTCTCCTCTTTACACCCTTCCCTCTCCCTATAACAAAACACACACACACACACACACACACACACAAACAGCCATCGAGACAGAGAGAGAGAAAGAAAAAAGAGAGAGACACACACACACAAAGAAGACAGCTAAAGAAAGAAAGAACGAAAGAAAGAAAGAAAGAAAGAAAGAAAGAAAGAAAGAAAGAAAGAAAGAAAGAAAGAAAGAAAGAAAGAAAGAAAGAAAGAAAAGAAGGAAAGAAAAAAAGAAATCAGAGTGTATGAGAGAGGAAGAGAAAGTGAAAGAGAGGGAGTGACAGAGAGAGAAAATGGGAGACAGTGAGAGAGAGAGAAAGGATATGTGTGAGAGAGATAGAAAGAGAGAGAGAGAGAGAGAGAAATAGATATGTGCCACTTCCCATCATCCCACCCCTCAACTCGTGTTGTGTCTTGTACGTTTCACTGATGAGAGGTCTAATGGTTAACAAATGAAAAGTGTGCAGTAACCTGCCTATTCAACAATGACCTTTTTTCTTTCTGTTCTAACCAGGTCCGGGAGTCTGTGGTGTTGAACGTTTTGTTAAACAGATGCACGCACACACACACACGCACTCACACACACGCGCACACATAGTTTCTTTTATATTTATTTCTATTTACATCATTTCCCTCTAACCCCCCCCCCCCCCACTCCCCTTTAAAAAACGATCCCCTAATTTAGAGATATCTCTCCACTCACATTCTCTGAGTCACCATCCAATGTCTCTTGGTCAGCTACTCTCGCGCACACCTCTATTTTGTTTGCCTGCAATTTCTCCTTCTCCTTTCTGACCTGTGGATTCTGTGGCTCCAATCTCTCAGCTTCTAAGTAATCTTTGAGTGCCAGATCATAGTCTTTGTTGTTGTGATAGGCCTGAGACACAAATAGACAACATTACTATTGACATTTTATAATTGACATCAGGACTGGTCATTCAGTAAGGAATTATACTGCCGTGAGGGGTTAAAATTAGAACTTTTTGTTCTGTTTAAACTGTCACGATCACGTGCGTGAAGATTGTCACGACCACGTGTGTGATGTGCACTTAACTTCTTTACCTTTCAAACCCAGCTAACAAGCCAAGCAAGCAGACCAGCGATCAACGGACACATGGAGTGAGATTTAAATTAAACGATATATAATTCTAAATGCATGACAAAACTTATGTCAAAACATTCAACTCATGATAATCAAACATACAATCATAAAAACAGAGATAGTTGAAATTCACTCTTGGGGATCATGGCTACTCTCTACTCCCCAACTCACATCTAGATCTAACCCCTTTGTCCATAAACTTAATTACGTATACTCAATAGTCTCTGTCAACAGCTGCTCTCCTCGTTGTTGCAGTTTCACGTCTCCAGAGTTCAAACGATCCTTCCTAGATCTCTAGCTTCAACGATAAAAGGGGAAACAGACGAACCTGGCTTCACACAAACAAGAAATCACAGTTCACACCCGCCGTCGTAGATCACGAGCTCCTGAAGGGTTCCCATCCCGTCATCAGGACTCCTTAACTTCTGCAAAGACATAGCACACAGACGGTTCACACCCGCCATCGCAAATCACGAGCTCCTGAAGGGTTCCCATCCCGTCATCAGGACTCCTTAACTTCTGGTCCCCATGGCACGACCTTTCACTTGTCGCCCGGACCGATAAATTCTTCGTATTGGGAAATAAATGTGAACATCATGGATCCCTCACACACCTAACACTTCTGGTCCCCATGGCACGACCTTCCACTTGTCGCCCGGACCGATACTTTCTGCGTCTTCCTCTTGGAATGAATAATTTTGGGAACCACGTGTGTCGAGCTTCTCCTCTATTTATACTCCCGAGGTTTTTGCACACGCGACTAGTTTAAAGCGAGACGTGTGTATCTTTTCACGCTCGTCAACAATGTTAAAAAGCGTGTTTTCCCCTGCTAAGCTCACCCCCTCTAGACTCGTGGTGCACAAGGCCACCGACCTTCCTCGTGATAGTAAACTTTCATGCTCTTCAGCAACTTTAAACTCCCCTTCTCCCCTACTAAGTTTACCCCCTTAATCGTGACAAAACCAAACAACAACAACAACAACAACAACAACGCTACCAACAACAAAAAACAACAACAACAACAACAACAACACTACCAACAACAAAACAACAACAACAACAACAACATTACCAACAACAACAACAACACTACCTACAACAACAACAACACCACTATCAACAACAACAACACTACCAACAACAAATCAACAACAATAACAACAACAACACTACCAACAACAACAACAACAATAACAACAACAACAACAACACTACCAACAACAACTACAACAACAACAACAACAACAAAACTAACCAATTTGTATTCTACAGAGAAAGGTTAGAGTGACAGAAAGCTTTCACTTTCAAGTTTATTTTTCTTAGTCCGTTATCTTTTAAAATATATAGTACAGGTTTTTTTTGTTCTTTGTTACCAACGGACAGTTTTTCTTTGCCTGTTTTCTTTTCTTTGCCATACTGTGCTGGACTGTCATGTAATGTTCAAAATGTGGCAAAAAGAAAAAGTTGTATGTAGCAAAACCTCTGGTCAGAAATAATGCAGAAACGATACAATAAAACGCAAGGAAAAGGAACGACAAGTCAAATTTTTTGCCGAGTAATGTTGTAATCCCTAAGTCTCCCCAGATCTCTCTCCCCCCCCCCCCCCCCCCGCCACCCTCCTCTTTCTCCTGTAAACCTGTATGTGTGCGCATGTGCCACAGATTGTACTAAAAACTGATTTCCAAAACAGAACATGCCCAGTGAGCAATAGTAGAATGTATTGTTATAATACGAGTACCAATTGAAGATGGTCTTGACCTGAATTCATGGTCTTGATCTGATATGGACAGTTTTGCCAACTGTTAATGTCATGAATTCTATCAACTCTTCCTAATCTTCTTCTTCCTCTGCCTTCTTTCTTCCACGCCGACATCCCATCTTCCCAAATAGAATTTACTCATATAACGCTTAAATATTTGTACTTTTTTCTTTAAAGATAGAGAAACATACATTCAGACAGAAAGACCAAGAGAGAGAGAGAGAGAGAGAGAGAGAGAGAGAGAGAGAGAGAGAGAGACAGAGAGAGAGAGAGAGAGAGAGAGAGAGAGAGAGAGAGAGAGAGAGAGAGAGAGGAAAGAACAATTAACATATAACACCATAAGTTTACTACATACCAGTCCTCTTCTGAAGAAAGCGTTAACACTCTCCTTGTCCATCTGTAAGGCCAGGCTGCAGTGCTGTATGACGTTGGCATTGCCTGTCATGATCTCATTTTTGGGATCCAGTGAGTAGTGTTAGGGTGATCCGACCCTTAGAATAAAAAGGTGGGATTTTATAGGTTAGTGGACTTAGTCATAGAAAAATAATCTTTTGTAGACGTAGTACGTAGATATTGTATCTCATGTTATATTGAATGCCTTAGTTGTATCCCATGTGAGATTAGGACTTTTGAATTACAGTTAATAAGTTCAGCGACAAGCTGGAGTTCTCACAACGGGGCTTTGATGTAGCCACTAATTAAGACAGTCCTATTTATTGTATCTGCAATCCTATCTATTGTATCTGCAACCATATTTATTGTATTCTGCAATCCTATCTATTGTATCTGCAACCATATTTATTGTATTCTGCGATCCTATCTATTGTATCTGCAACCATATTTATTGTATCTGCAATCATACCAATTGTATCCGTAGTAATAAAGTAGTATGGCCCTTCAGGCCTGATATATATATTCGAATGTGTTATTAATTATTATGATTGTGCCTGGACGAGTGTGAGTGGCCTTTCGATTAGTCGAATGCGCTACTATCCCCAAGACCTTACTCACCTCGAACATTGACACTGTCTCCCAGCTTTAATTCACAGGCTGCTAAATTCAGGTGTGCCGTCAGTACTAGGTTATCTCTCTTTTCTTTTTCCCCATTGGATTAACGATGTTTGTCTGGTCAACAGGTCCAGGACTTGATTGTAACTTCTCCGGGCATCTTCAAACTTTCCTGACTGAAACATTGATTGTCCACATGTGAAAAAATAGATAGATAGATAGATAGATAGATAGATAGATAGATAGATTAGATAGATAGATAGATAGATAGATAGATAGATAGATAGATAGATAGATAGATAGATAGATAGATAGATAGATAGATAGATAGATAGATAGATAGATAGATAGATAGATAGATAGATAGATAGATAGATAGGATATTATGTCAAGTGTCAACAGAAACTTTACCTTATACAATTCATTGCCCTCTAATTTGATCTTAGCCGCGATCTCTACTTTGTCGTCTCTACCTTCCATTGTTGGGCTGCATTTACCTGTCGAGCTGTTTTGTCTTGAAATCTCCGATTTATGTTCTGTGAACAAAGATGGCAATGGTGTTTTTTTATTTGTCAGGACACAGACCAACAGTTTTAGATACCTAATAGATTCAGATACCTATTTGCCTGGGTGAGATTCTTAACAGCTTTAGGTTCTATCAGCTTCAGGTAGATAACAGCTTCAGATGTTCAACCACCTCAGATACCTAACAGCTTCATATCTATCATATCCACATACCTGACAGCTTTAGATTCCTAACAGCTTCAGACACCGAACAGCTTCAGATAATTTACAATTCCAGACACCTAAAAGATCCAGATACCTAACAGTTTAAGATACATAAAGGCTTCAGATACCTAACGGCTTCAGATGCCTAACAACTTTGGATACCGAACACCTTCACATACCTAACAGCTTGCGATGTTCAACAACTTCGGATACCTAACAACTTCCAATAATTGACAGTTTCAGATAATTTGCAACTGCAGATACCTAACAGCTTCAGATAAATAACAACATCACATACCCGACAGCTTCACATGCCTGACGGGTTTAGATACCTTACAGTTTCACATAAATAACAACTTCAGATACTTAAACTATTTAGATACCTAAGAGCTTCACATACCCAAGATCTTTTGATACGTGACAGCTTTAGATACATAACATCTTCAGGTAAATAACAACATCAGATACCTAACAGCTTCAAATACTTGACAGCTTCAGAAAAATAACAACATCAGATATCTTACAGTTTGAGATACCTAAAAATGTCAGATACTTAAGGTCTTTAGATTCCTAACAGTTTTATATACCCAAGTTCTTTTGATACCTAAAATCTTCAGGTAAATAACAACATCAGATACGTAACAACTTCAAATATCAGACAGTTTCAGATACCTAACCACTCCAGATACTTAACAGCTTCAGTTGCCTAACAGCTTTAGATACCTAACATCTCCGAATACCTGACAGCTTCAGATATCTAACAGCTTAATAATATGTGTACCAGCTTCAGATACCCAACAGTTTAATATACCTAAGAGCTTTAGATGAGTAACAGATTCAGATAAATCTGCTTTTTAGTAATACACACTATTAGACTAAAGGAAGCAATTTTAATTTTTCTCACTATTATTACCCACACAATGTGTAGCCGGGGTTCAGGTTTAAATTTACTCAACGTTTGGATCTCTATTGTGATAGTATTTTACTATAATAAACAAACAAAAAAAAATCAGTGAAACAACAGATGGATAATAAGAAGGTTTGTGTAGGGAGAATGTTATCAGCGGTACTCACTAACGTTTTCACCCCCCCCCCCCACCCCCGAACCATCATCCTCATCATCATCATCATCACCATTATAACCTTCATCATCATATATTAATCTTCATCATCATAACCTTCACCATTACCATCATCACAAAAGTATCAGCCTCATGGCCTCAATCACGTTTCGTGAACACCGTCATCAGTATACACAGTTTTACTAAAGTTGTATTGTTTCGCCCTGAAATTCTGGCTAAACAGATGAACATAAAGACATACATACACACAATTTTATTACTATTACATCACCCTCCTACCTTGATTTAGAGACATCACGTCATTCCACTCACCCTCTTCTGAGGCACTATCCAATGTCTCTTGGTCAGCTACTCTCGTACACGCCTCCATTATATCTGTCAGCAATTTCTCTTTCTGTTTTCTGACCTCTGTATTCTGTGGCTCTAATTCCTCAGCTTCTATGTAATCTGTGAGTGCCAGCTCATATTCTTTGTTGTTGTGATATGCCTGAGACACAAACAGACCACATAATTATATTCAGTGCTGACATAGGGATACCTCTTCCTGCATGGAACTATACTACCACGAGAAGTTAATCTGCAACCGTTTGTCCTGTTTGAAACGCGAACTTTTCAGTTTTCAAGAGGTTCAGGTAAATTCTAAGCCTGACGAAGTCTCGTGACCAAAAGCATAAGAATTTCTTTTATGATCGATTTTACTTTTTCCTTCATTGAACAGTTGTTGTTTTTATTTTACCCAATTCAATGGTCTTGTCCACAGCATCCGCTCCCCTATTTTTGTACGGAAAATGACGTATGAAAAACTCTCTTTGTCTCCATAGCGGTCAGGAGCGGAGCGGAACGGATGCTGTGGACAATTTTACAGAGGCACAGAGTGTTTTACTTTTTCGAACGTCATTTTCCGTGAAAATAGCGGATGCTATGGACAAGAGCACAAAACCTTACAAAATAGAACTTTTGAGTGTGATATTGATTTCCAGGATGTTCTTAGTAAACGAACTGATATTTTATATTATAACTCCAGTTGCTGGAGGTCTTGACCTGGATACATGGTCGTCATCTGACATGGGCAGTTTTGTCAACTGTCAAGGGAGTGAATTCTTTCTCCTCCTCCCCTTGTCTTTCGTTCATCATTCGTTTCGGTTTTTCCTCTCCCCCAGCAAACATTAAATCCGATAATTGTTTAATTTTTACAGAATTTATTTATCAGGTCATTGCCTTACCCTAACCACACACACACACACACATACACACACACACACGCACGCACACACACACACACACGCACACACGCGCGCGTATGCCCACATGCTCATGCAAACATGCATACATAAGAGCACTCACACGCATACAAACTTGAACAAATAAAATCCTTTTTTCGGCACTCCCTCTCCCCCAGCATATATTAAATCCGATGATTGTTTCATTTTTACACAATTTATTTGTCAGGTCATTCCCCTATCCTAACCATGCACACATGTACATACGCACACTCCCACGGGCACATAAACACGCACATACACGGTTACACACATGTCCATGCAAACACGCTTGAGAAGCTGTTGAACAAACGAACAAAAACAAAATGAAAGAAAGAAAAACCGAATCTTTGACAACTGTTCACATTATAGGGACAATAGACTGTTCATACAACTCTACACGGATCTAGAACTAGATTTACTACTCTGTACATTATAATATATCTTCTTTATCAGCCGAGCTGGGCAGGATAAATCTTGCAGAATCTTTGTCCTAAACACAACAGTCGATGCAGAGAATAAGACAACTTACTCCTACCCAAATGTGATATAGTTGATTTTGGACCAGCAAAGTGTAAACAGAGACGCAGATCGAAATTTCCAATCATACTTTTTTTGTTACCCTACGAAAATAGTTCACTCATTTTGTGATTTAAAAAATGGTAAAATAAATACTATTAACGATTGAATAAGTTTTGTCCCAAATGGATGTGTCGACGTAATTCATCGCCAAAAAATTGAGAGACAATGCACAAAATATTCATATTTGTTGGTTACGTGGTCACGAAGGCCCCAGGCCCTAAACAATGGCGGATTATCTAGGACTTAATCAATATGTAGATAAAATTCCGGACTCAAAGTTGACTTCCGTTACGTGGTCACTTGAGCCATTTCGGTCACACAAAATATGATGTTGTGTGGGACACTGCACTCCTACATTAATTTGTATTTATTCAATGCGATTTTCTGCTAAAATCCCGATTTTCCATCATTTCAACCAAAAATTGATTGTTCATTTGTCTAGATCCTGTTTTGACAAGTTGCATTTCTGATCACTGTAGCCTCGATGAGTTTCTCCATATCACTGTTTGATATGTGCGTCGGACCTGGCATCTTTGCAGTACGAAGGTTCCGTCACACCGGTTGACCCAAAGAGTTTCAGTTGGTACCAAAAAGGCGAGGGAGAAAAACGGCTGGAATGGCGTAAGTTCCGGCCTACGGCTGTGTGGCAGCGGCTAAAAATCGCTACCCAGTGCGAAATGAATTTTTGGGATTTTACGCATGTCGTTTTTCTTTCCGTTTCCGTACACATGAGAACACCGCTTTACTCTTGCTGCGAGTTACGAAACAATGGGTTTTGCGTTTGAGTTTGAGTTTTAGGGCCCCTCGGCACGATAACGGCCACTTTGCTTCCTTTGTGGTCTATGTGAGTACACTTCTCTATTCATGTTTATATACAGAGCTGTTAAGTTTAACGTAGAATTATATATATTCATATAATTTTAACACATTGGTAAAATTCTAAATATGTTGTTTTGTATAGACCTGGGAAAGGTTTTGTAAACGAGTATAAAAGAAACAGTGGCTTTCATGTCTTGACTGTATTATTATTATGGGTACTAGCGGACCCGAGCAAGATAAATCTTGCAGGTTCTTTGTATGAAGCCCAAACGTATATCAAGATCTAGGCTACACTAAAAGTAGCATTTGGATTCGATGCAGTGACTAATGATGATGATGTTCGTCCATCGCAGGCGATGAGGACTACTGACATGCCTCTACGATAGGGTTGGGACTGGGTGTGTCCGGAGATGGCTGATGAGTCCGATCCGGCCACTGAAGTGTTTCCCATACACTGGGTAGGCTTGGGGGGTGGCTGCCGTGGATGTGCTTGCCGCATGCTCTTTTCGGTGGCGTCGCTTTCTTTCAGCCTCTGCTGTCCGTTTCTTTTCGGCTGAATTGGCACCCCTGGTGATCAGTCCGTGCCAGTTGGAGCGATACAGCACCGCTGACTCCCAGGACGTGTGGTCTATGTCTAGTGACTTCAGGGAGACTTTCAGGTTGTCTTTGAAGCGCTTTCGTTGACCACCATGACAGCGCTTGCCTGTGGACAGCTCCCCGAAAAACAGCTGCTTCGGGATGCGGTTGTCTGGCATCCTGGAGACGTGGCCAGCTCATCTGACTTGGTATTTCATCAGGATTGTGTGGATGGTGGCCATGTTGGCCGTGGCCAGGAATTCAGTGTCGGGGATCTTATCTTGCCATTTGATTCTTAGGATTTTGCGCAGTGAGGACAGGTGGAAATGGTTCAGACTTTGTGCGTGCCGTCTGTACACTGTCCAGGTTTCACTAGCGCACAGGAGTGTTGGCAGCACAACAGCACGACAGACCTTCAGCTTGGTCGCTATGCTGGTTCCCCTGCGCTCTCAGACTGTGTTAGGTAGTCGGCCGAAGGCAGAGCTGGCTTTGGCGATTCGGATGCTCACCTCATCGTCAATGTTGACTGATCTGGAGAGCGTACTGCCGAGGTATGCGAATTTCTCCACAGGCTGAAGTGTCTGGCCTTTCACTTGGATGGAGGGTTCAGTGTATGGTTTGCCGGAGCTGGCTGAAACAGAACTTCCGTCTTCTTCGTGCTGATGGTAAGGCCAAAGTTGTCGCACGCCTGTGAGAATATGTCCATGCTCTCTTGCATCTCCGGCTCAGAGCCAGCAATGAGGACACCAGCAAAAAGAAAGTCTCTCAGGACAGTATCCTTAACCTTAGTGATGGCCTGCAGTCTGCGCGGGTTGAACAGCTTCCCATCCGTCATGTACCTGATGTGGAGGCCAGCATTGAAGTCACGAAAGGCATCAGTGAGCATGGCAGAAAACATCAGACTGAAGAGTGTGGGCGCCAGCAAACAGCCTTGCTTGACCCCATTGGAAATTGGGAAGCATCAGAGCAGTCGCCATCGTCAAGTACTCTGGCTGTCATGCCGTCGTGAAATTGCCTGAACATGGTGATGAGTCTGTCGGGACAACCGAACTTTGCCATGATCCTCCAGAGGCCCTCGCGGCCAACAGTGTGGAAGGCTTTGGTCAGGTGGACGAACGTTGAGTACAGCTGTCTGTTCTGCTCCTGGCATTTCTCCTGGAGTTGGCGCGCAGCAAAGATCATGTCAACTGTTCCTCTTCCCTTCCTGAACCCACACTGACTTTCTGGAAGAAGGCCCTGCTCCAGGTGTGCATTAAGTCTATTTAGCAGGAGTCTGGCAAGACTTTTCCCAGCAATGGAAAGCAAGGATATGCCCCTATGGTTGTCACAAACTTGGCGGTCTCCTTTCCTCTTGTACAAGTGGATGATGGAGGCGTCTTTCAGTTGTTGGGGTACCTGGCCTTTCTCCCAGAAGGACTGGAAGAGCTCTGTCAGCTTGCTTGTGATTATTTGAGGTCTTTATTTTAGGAGGTTCGCTGCCCTTGGCATTTACACCTCACTTTACTTGTTTTATTATTTCTTGTTCTGGCGGGGGGGGGGGGGGAGGGGGGGGGAGATGATATGGATAAATTTTAATCTATTAATTTCAATTTTGCCCGGGCAGCGGCCTTTCGGCCTGCTCTTTACGATTTCCAACTGCCAAGGTATCTTTAACGTGCGCAACGTGCACACGGGCCCTCCGAATTTTTTCGTCCTTATCCGAGAAGACTAGGTACTCGATCCTACCCCCCAATAGGACCAGGGACTTGAAAATATGAGAAAAATCCACTTTCCAACATGCCTGCACTGCCCGGGTTTAGAACCCGGGACCCTTGGCATGAGAGGCGAGCACCTTGCCTCTAGACCACCTTGTCCCCAGCTTGCTTGTGAGAGCCGGGCCTCCTGCCGTGTATACTTCAGCAGGAATGGCGTCTGCTCCTGGAGCCTTGCCACTTGACAGCTGGTCTATTGCTTTCTTCACTTCCTCTTCCTGGAGTCCATCTCGTGGTTGGTGTCCACTTGCTCCAGACGACTTGTTGCCTCGTCATTTATATCAGAAGGTCGGTTCAGAACGGCCTCAAAATGCTCTGGGGGCTATACAGAGTCTTGACAGCGTCAAAGAAGCACTTAGAGTCGTGTCTGTTAGCCTAGCCTTCAATCTCCTCTGCCTTCTTGCTGAGCCACTTGTCCTGCAGGCTTCTGGCTAATAGTACTTACTCAGATATACACTGATATGATTACGTTGATTTTCGACGTTTGAGCTGCTTACAGGTTCACTCTCTAGCTCAATTATAGTAAGACTAGATGAGCTACCGGGCATTGCCCAGAATAAACAATCATGTGATTTCAACCCAACCCCCCCCCCCCCCCAGTATAATAAAAGTAATAAACTACATCCTTGCTTCAGAACTCATGAGCACCAGAACACTACGCACCAAACTGAACGCTTGATACGGTTAGTTTTTATGACATGCACGGTACTACATATTACGAAACAAACATGCAAATATACAGATGTTACATAGCAATAAGCATTGTTATTTTTTTAAAATACATGCCAGAAGTAAACAATTTTTAATTATAGCCATCATTTTTCCTTATCTCAATTGCCACCTTCCTGCCAAATTTAAGGCCTGAAGAGTGTATAGTTTGGTCAGTTAGTCATGCCAAAGGTTGCAAGTTACTGAAATACATAATAGATTATGTAATCTTAACTCAAATCTTATCTTTGAATTCTATCCTATCTTTGCACGATCACCAATGTCTGGGCCTGTAACTCATCATAACCTGATAAATCAGTCTTGGCCAGGTGTCCTCCTTGATTCAAACCTCAAGTCACAACTTGGCGGAGCGGATGAATGAAATGAACAAAAATATGCCCACACAAGTTAGATTTTGAGTTTGAGTTTTACCTCCTGTGGACACGATAACGGCCACTTTGCAGCCTTCACGGTCTATTTGGATACAATTTCTTTATTTGTGTTTCGTATTCACAGCTGGTAAGTTTAACATAGAATTAAATACATTCATATACTTTTAACACGTATTGGTAAAGTTCTTAAAACTAGCCACCCGCGCAAGATATACCTTGCTGATTCTTTGTAGGAAACCCAACAGGATATTTAGATCTAGGCTACATAATTATAATAAAAGCAGCATTTTGGATTCGATGCAATGACTAATAGAACTTACGCCGAAATACAGAGGTGTGGTTACGCTTTTTCCACGATATGTCGTGTGCCTAGACATTTCGTTTATGGAAAGTTGGGATGAGCAAACATCAAATAAACTACACTTTATCCAAGATGAGCGTGGGCAGTGGAAACATGCCTCTCAACAAAATCGGAGAGAGGAAATTGTCTTTAGTAGAATCCGTCTGTGTCATACCCACCTCCTATGCCGTCTTTCCCCCCATGTGTGCCCAAAGGTTAACAGCCTGAAATGAAATCACTTACAGTATAAGCCATGATTACTAGCCAGGTGCAAAAGTATAAAGATCCACACACGAGTTCTTTTGTGAGACAAGGTGGGGGAATTCCCGAATGTGCACATGATAGCGCACCGCCAATATATGATGTGTTATGGCTAAAATTATTCTTACTGGCTAAACTTACAGAGGTGTCTGGGCATACTCAGGATAAATTTACTTCCACACTCTCTCCTTCTCTCTCACCCCTCCCCTCCCTCGCCTTCTTTCCTCCTCCCTCTCGTCTACCCCTCCCCCTCATCCGGCCCCCACCCCAACCCCTTTCTCCAGTTCCTTACCCCCCTTTCATTCCTCAAAAACTTACTGAAAGGACACCTCCCCTCCCCCCGCGCCCCCCACCAATTCTGATTCACTCTGCTGTCGGGCCTGGGGTAAGGCATGACCAATAGCAAGAGGCCCTAGGCTAATAGCTTGGCGATGTTCGCAGAATTTGCTCCTTTCACTTGTCTCTGTCCTAAAAAAATGCGTCATAATATAATCCATAGATCTTCATGGGTAATGCTGAATTATAATATATTCATTTTGCTCGTAAAAAAAAAATTATTGTAAGGAGGGAGAAGGAATGAGGACGGGAGAGGAAGAAAGAGACGGAGGAAACAGGTTTATCCCCAGCATAGCCTGAGTAAGTTGTTGTTTTTTTTCTTTTTTATATAGATCTATAAAATTATCCACAGACAGACCTTTTTTTTTTTTCACGATTTTTTTTTTTTTTTGCATGAGCCCAAATGATTAGGGCAGTAAAGTGGTCCAGTTGTACTGACAATACCCATCAGATTATATACAGTACTGTCTTAGTTTTGTGTTGATTGGTAATTAAAATTAAGTAGCAACATCACGTTTGTAGGCTGACTGGGTTTATTTTCGTAGTGTTGTGTATATAGTTGTATTGTAGTGTTATTGATCATAAAAATATAAGCAGTGTAGATGTAGTTGTTTGCAGTTGTGGTGGTTGTAACGATATAACTTAAGCGGTGATACAGTTGTATATTGTAGTTTTGTTGGTCGTAAATGGAGTCACCTGATGCAGCGTTCGTCACGGCAGCGTCCTTACGACCCCGGCGGGTTATAGGATCAGTGACAGTGACAACGACAAGCAGTGATATACATGTTTGCAGTTGTGTTGGTCGTTACGATATAACTTAAGCGGTGATACAGTTGTATATTGTAGTTTTGTTGGTCGTAAATGGAGTCACCTGATGCAGCGTTCGTCACTGCAGCGTCCCTACGACCCCGGCGGGCTATAGGATCAGTGACAGTGACAACGACAAGAAGTGATATCAGAGAGTATAGATTTAGAGAGAGGGGAAACTTCCGCGTGAATTCCGTGTCAACAGTGGGCAGGCAAGCGTGATCAAAATAGAGTAGGTAAACATCGCCACGTGTTGTAAACCTATTTTAGGAAACCAATCAGCTGGCATAGGAAGTCACGTACGTGAGAAAGATGGCGAAGTACGTAAGACTGATCGAAGCTCCGCTTGAATTGCACGACTTCTTTATCGTCAACATTATCGATTTTAGAAATCTGTTGAACGTTTAACACAAATGTGATAATAACTATAATCATGAACCGAGGAAAGGCAGATTGCTGTTCAGTATAATTTTGTCACTGATATAAAATTCCAAGCCAAAGACAACCAAGCCCAAGGCTTCACAGTCTCCAGTCGAGTGAAGACAGATGAAGAAAAGGGAGGCATATGACGTGACTGTATGGATTGACAACAACACTGTAAGTAAACCTAGACTAGCACTGGATCTAAGTAGGCTACAATATTTTTGTAAACTGTGTCACAGTTATGAATAACGGCATCCTGCAGAACACATGTGCATGTGGTTAGCCTAAATTAATGACATTACATAGATTCTAGATGATAGATTTACATGCATGAAGTTTGTCTCTGCACAGGCATAACATCAAGATCGATATATAAGTAGGCCATTGCTACTGACTGCTACTGATTTTAAATAATAAGTGAAACTGTATGTGCCAGGCTATAGATTTCAACCATCACTTTGTAAAATATAACATTATAACCCAGACTGATGATGATAGAGTTCGGCTCATTAGAAAATGAAAGTTTTGAGGTTATGGCCTGTCTGTAGGCAGTGTTAGACTACTAAAGGCTACTGTCTGCGCCCACTGTAGGGCTGTAACTACTGTAAGTGTAAGCTGATACTAACAGGATGCAATGTACAAATTGTTAAGATTTAGAGTTGGTTGTGCATTTTATTTTTATTGGAGATATGAGTGTGTCATATTAAAATGATTTCTGGGGAGGAGATTTTGGCTTTGAGTTTGAAATCAACCAGTTTTGTGTCTTGTTGAATGGACAACATCTGGAGTCGATGACGATATTTAATAGGAGAATGCATAGAGGGCTTCCATAGCATAGAGTGTGATTACATGGATTGCAGGGAATATGCAAAATGTAAAAGTTTCCTATTACATGTACTATGAAGTTAACAGCGAGGCACATGAAATATTCCCTGCAATTCATGTAATCACACTCTATGCTATGGGAGCCCTCTGTGCATTCTCCTATTAAATATCGTCATCGACTTCAGATGTTGTTTCCGATCCAGTTTGAGGCAGAGGACAGAATGAAATGTTTGATTTTAAAGCATATTTGCTCACTGATTTACATGTTCATGTATAATTGTGGTTTTGTGATTAAGTAGCAAAGTAAATTTATAGATTAAAATCAATATATACTTGTTATTAGATGTGCAACAGGGATGACCCAATTTTAGAGATAGTTTAAAAACGAATCATTTTTGTTCTTGGCTACAGGATTAAAAATACCTTATAATTTTAGTAATAGTAGCAATGAGGTGTGTACAACGTCAGTCAGGTGTTTGTGTAGTTGGTCTCCAGACAACACATACATGTACATGACCTTGGTTTTCTGTTAAGTGTGTTACTGTTTGTGATCATGAATGTTTGGAACTAGTGTAGAAGATCAGTTTAAAATATTTTAAAGAATATTTTCATAGCTCCATATCTAAAGGTTATCAGCCAGAATGTTTTATATCCAAAATTCATGGTAAATATCATTGATACTAATGATAGCCAGCAGACAATCCATGCGAGTGGTACACAGTGTCTGTCCTTCATAAATGAATGAAAAAAATTCATACCACATTCATGATCTATGGGATTATTGTAAATTATCTGAAATGTCATTTTGGCTACAGATTTCAAACTAGTTTTTCCATTCTGGCTGTTCAGCTGTGATTTCTTTCTCTCAAGTAATAACCTATTTCTTTCAATATTGTTTTTAACAGGTCACTAATGCAGAGTGCAAATGCCCGGCTGGGAAGCAACCGGCCTGCTGCAAGCATGTCTTTGGTTTACTGGTAGCCTTAGAAGACTACAGCAGGCTGCAGCTATACAATGCCCCTACTGAAAAGCTACAACAGTGGCCTCAGCCCAAACCCACCCCTGTGCCGATAATGAAAGTGAAAGATGTGTACACAGAATCTGAGCCATCATTTGACTGTGCTGTGAACACCATGGACTGTATGGGGAGTCGTCTCCATCCCTTGCAGTAGACGAAATATTTTACAGCAGCACATCACCACTCACAGTCCCAGCCGAAGATGAAGGGGCTATTGCAGGCAACACAGTTGAGTCCCTGTCCCTGGATGCTATCCTGTATTACCAGGAACACATTAAAATGAGTCTCGCTGAAATACAGGCCTTTGAATTTTCGACAATGCCTCCCAGTAGCATGCCGAATGGCTGAAAAGGTTGACAGCATCAACTTTACATCGTGTGGTCTACAGGCAAGGGGACTTTTTGAAGTTGGCCCAGGAGCTTTCAGAACCAGGGCGAGACGTGAGTGGCACTAAGCCTATTCAGTTCGGGCGCTTAAATGAGCCCTCCATTAAGAATGTTTTGCGGTTCAAGTTCAGGAACCATACATTTAGGAGCACAGGTCTCATTGTCAGTCAGACACATCCGTATATTTGCTGCCTCCCCTGATGGCTATCCCCATAATGATGATGACCCCATGATTGTAGAGATCAAATGTATTTACAATAAAAATCCTGGTGTTGATTTAAGGAAGCTGTGTGAGGAGAGGAAAGATTTTCGTCTGTCATACATTGCAGACTCTGATGTTTTCAAACTCAAGAAATACCATAGATATTATTTACAAATTCAGGGTCAGCTTTTTGTCCTAATGTGTCAAAATGTTTGTTTGTTTTGATGCATCATCAGCTGAAGCCTTTGCACATGGAAATAGTAATGTTAGATTATGAGAGCTGGAAACCAATCCTTGAGAAGCTGAAGCAATTTTATTTCAATTATTTCCTTCCACAGTTTGTTTGAAGAAGGAAAGAATTGGTGTTTGACTGTCGATGATACCAGTATTGTGATATTAATTGAAACTACCAGTTCAACTGTGTTTGTTTGTTTTTTTCACCTTAAATGTCAGTTCTCGTCTTCAACTGATTACTTGGATTGAGTTAAGTATATTGTATGATAAAATTGATATGATTTCTAATCTATGAACATGACTGCTTTGGAGAATGTAGTATAATTATATGAATATGCCTCTTAATGCATTATTGATTGAGTGATTTGAGTGCATTCTGGGAAAATGTGTCCTCTTGATATCCATAATGATTTAGAAGGTATTGTCTGGTGACCACAGAAATAATATGACATGAACATGAATTTGAAATGAACAAAATTGTTTATTTTGCAGCAATGACTAAATCAGCTGAAAAATGAACAGGGAATAGTAATAAACAATAAATTATAATATCAATGGTCATACATTCAGAATAGAAAGAGAAAGCATAATAATGTGTAAATTTATGAAAATAATTTGCTCATACAGTTCGAAAGTTCCCTTGAGTCAGACATTTGATTTTGATATTTTAGTTTGCCAAGTTTACTTGTTTAAATTGTAATTTTATTTATTCTTTCTTAAAAACTGAATTGTATTCATTCCGTAACTCATTTTTTTCTCATTTTGCCCATTTATGTTTCACCCTATTATGTTTTACACACTGTAACATATTACATTTGAAGATAGCAGAATTTATATGACTTGAACACTGCTGTACCAGTGTTGTGCTAATATCATACAGAGCAATGATTGTTGAAATTCAACAAAGAAACCGCAAGATTTGTGCTGAGGGCCTTACAGCATTTTGAAGACATAATAAATAATGACGAAAGATCCGAGTCAAATGTTCTTCCAAAGCTACTCTGTGGGACTGAATCAAGGGTTCCCCTGAAAAATTGGTTAGGAAAGCACAAATGAAATGAATTTTATTGATGGATTTTAGGGAGGTTGATGCGTCCAATAGCTCTTTCTACATACTCTGTGATGTGAAATTTTCTTATTCTCTGATCTTTCATCAAGCTCAAATTGTTGTTTAATTGACAAAAAGAATGCAGTTTATAATCTTATACCCCTTTTTTCAAACTCTGATTCAAGCACTGTGAATCCTCTGTCAGCTACTGCTAACACCAAATCACCAGCTTCCAGCTTGTCCATTAAACCACATTTCAGAGTTAGTTCCTTGTCACTTACATTGCCATTCCAAAGGTCAGATATAAAATCCACAGCGCCACTAGGTGCAATGCCAATGAGAGACTTGTAGGTTTTATGGTTTTTATAGTTACTTCAGCTTGTTTGCTGAAGTCCAGGTTTTGATGATTTCTGTACAAAAAAATTTGAATGAAGAAAACATTCATTGGTGTGAGTGCAGCATTTTTCCTATTAGATAAAACAGTTTGTAAAGTGAAAAAAGAAAACATGGTTTGAACAGTAGATGCAGTGAAACCGGTAACTTGACTCGCTTCATTTGTTCTGGTGGCAGAGTCTCAAAGGTGAAACGCATGGGCTGTTCTACTTTTTGTTCCAACATGCCTTTGGCATTTTCAAGCCGAGTGCACCTGACCTGTAGCCCCTCTTGTTCTGAATAATAGATTATCAATATCATGATGTGTGAGATCCTGTGCAGTAAATTTGGTTTCAGAAGTTAGCCTTTTCTTTTCACCATCTTGAGGCTTGTGGCTGAAACGGGAGGGAACTGCAGTCTTTTTCACGAGGCACATGTCTGAAATGAAAGATGATTATAAATTCAGGTTTTGTTTTCTACTTTCATGTTTATTCTGATTCATGTAGTTTTGAGAAGGGTACAAATATAATGTTGTATTGAGGCAAAGGCCTAACTTGACCACTAAAGGGGCTTTTATTTTAGTTATGACTTGAGTGTTTTCTCTGTCTGATGAAAGATCTAATGCAATGGCATGAATGTTGATGTCTTTCTTTACTTGAAAAATACTCCAGATTAAATGAAATTATTGAAATCCAGATATCAGTTTAGCAGGCTGCTTGAGAGCAACAAGACAAAAACAATGTAACCTTACTTTGTGAGATAGATGCACTTCTCTGTGTTTGGGTAATATTGTTCGATTAATTTCTGTGAGATAATTTATTGCTCTGTAAACTTTTATCATGACCACTATCGATACCACTAAAACCAAAACTGAGCCAGTCAATCAATCACATCATTAATTATAATGAAGTATTTTGTATACCATGTCATGTTGGCTATGTTTGTGCTTGTTAAATCATAATTTATGCCTGTAATGAATACTTGAAACAGAAAATTAAATTTTCATTAGATATTGCCTCTAATCTTGTGCCTTTGGAATTTTTACAATGGTGTTGTTGTTTTTTTTCATTTTTTGTTGTGTTTTTTTTTTGTTGTGATTATGCTTAAGAATTGCAAACAAAATTTATTCAATACACTCTAATCCTTAAATGATTAAACTTTAAAAGCTTTGACCACTAAATTAACTTCCACCCAACCAACCTATTTTCCTCAAAGTGGAGTAGAACCAAATACTTTGAAGAAAACACAAGGAAGAATGGGGGGAGTGCTGGTGAACCCAAATCTTTCCATGAGGTGCGAAGATTAGATCTAGGGACAAGGACATATGGTACAAATTAAATATACAAGATAAATCATGCAGAGATTTGATATTGGCTTGTTCAGCACTGATCTAGGCCTGCTCCCAAATGAAAACCTCACTTTCTCTTCTTTTGAGTCTGAGTACAGTGAGGAGCCTTGTTCTAGATCTAGATAGAGATCTTCCGTAAGGGGGGGGGGGGGGGGTGTGCACAAAATGCATTGAAAAAAACAACACATTAAATCTTCCACCCAGCTTGACTAAGGATGAGAAGACATGTCATTGTATCTGATTAGAGGCAAATTAGCTCCTCTACTCCACTGCAGGACTAGAAATCTAAATCTGATATCAGAAAAGACCCGGTAAACTGACCTCCTTGAATGTAGGCTTGATATCAAAGAGCATGGTCTACCTGATTAGAATAGGGCAGGTTTCACGATGGTGTCGGCATTTATCACAAAAATGTTGAAAAATAATGTGGAATCAATGATGGAGTATTATATACCGGTTGGAAAGGAATCATTTGGGGATCCCAAAAATGATAATTAATTGAGCTTGAGACTCACCTATATTTCATAATATTGCACCGAAGTTACCTGCCCTTGGAAATTCAGAATTTGTAGAGTGAACAGAAAACCCTCTGGTAACACATATAAAGGCATCAGCAACACATAGGAACATAACAACTAGTACAGGACATGCTTATGAAAGAGAAAAAGATAAGAAAAGATTTTAAAAATTCTCTCAGAAAATAGGTTTTTAATGTTGAATATAACGCATACAAGCCAACACATCAAATACTTATGAGGTAGTTAGTTACCAGTATCATTTTATAGGAATGAACCTTTAAAACTGAATAGATGTTAATTAAGCAGTTCACATTAATACATTTTAATGGATGAACATTTTACAGAAAAAAAGTATTCAAATTAGGAGTACAATGCTTTTAATGTATTGCAACATAAATTTATCTCCCTATCAACATGTAAATTTTAATTCATATTATGCTTATACTCATAGTCATTACAGGTATGATGCATGCAGGGTATGAAGGGCATGAAGAATATTTTTAAATAGCAACTATTTGAAATCAGTTTAAAACACATTATCCATTCACAGGACTGGTATCAGAGTAAGCTAATTTCTTGAGGTATTTCCAGATCTCTCCCCTATTTGTTTGGTTGAGGTTGGTCTCCTCCTTTTCAGTCAGTCCTCAACGTCCTGTTGAAGACAACATGTCTTAAACTAAAAAATATCACGAAATAATAAGTTATTATTATCATTATTATTATCATCATTATTATTATTGTTATTATTATAGTTACAATTTCAAATCACAGTCTATAAATGCACCTGACGAAAGCATTGTAAGACAATCTGTTTTTCTCTAACAAATGAAAGACTAGGATTGCACAAACCATTGTTTGAAAAATAAGAGTGGTAAGAAACTCCTCAGGTGGAGCGAGGCAGATGACGCCCTTCAGAGATGACGCCCTTAATCCAATGGGCGTTTGGCAAGCCGTGAATTGTTTCGACTCCTCAGAAAGAGGAATTTCCCAATACCCTTTCGTTAAATCTATCTTGGAAAACCACGTGGAACCAGCCAATGAAGCTATTAGTTCCTCTTGGAATGGTATAGGCTCCCTATCGCCTACCGTAATAGTATTCAATTTTGGAAAATCAATACAGAACCGCACCGAGCCATCAAGTTTTTTCACGAGGACGATGGGTGATGAATACGGCGATGTTGATGGTTCTATCACATCTAACTTCAAGATATACTGGCTTATCCGAAGTCAACTTTATTTGGTGCTGGATCACCGTAGTGCGACCCGGCAAATCTGTAATAACATCTGGGAATGACGACAACAGGGTCTCAAGTTCCCTACTCATAGAACTCGTAAGGTCAGGGTTAAATTTTACATCCCTGTAACCTTGTGTTGGAGTTAACTCCGGCAATTGAATCTGTACCTCTTCCTGCGCCTCGGTGTCGCTTACGTCACTGTCTAACTGGTCTACGACCCCCGTACAAGCAATAGAGAAGATACTCTCCTCTGGTTTCGTCTGTGCACACAGATACTCTGGTCTCTCATAAAATCTCTGTAGCATATTAACATGGAATACCTTAATTGATCCATCAATCTGGATAGCGTAATCTACCTTCGAAACAACTCGCTCAATAGCGTAAGGACCTTTCCATGTCATCAATAACTTATTATGATCCGTAGGCAACAACAATAAAACCTTGTCTCCTGGCTTAAAAATTCTTAGTTTGGATCCTCTATCTTCATAGTTTTTTGCTCTTTTTGAAGCGATACTCGAAGCTTCTTCCGCAATATTCTGACGAGGAGCCTGGGGCGTACGACCCCTGTGCGTCGTCTTTTGGCACGCACTGCACGTCTTACAATACAATCGTACATCTTTGTGAACGGATGGCCAATAAAAATTCTGAAGAACCCTTTCTTTGGTTCTAGCTATCCCCATATGACCCGCTAATGGGACATCGTGGGCCAAATGCAGTACCGTTGCAAATTAGCAACGCTGGCACCACGACCTGCTTTAAAATGGACCCCACCGTAACATAATTACGGAACAGAATGCCCGCCTGGATAACAAAGGAAGACGACCCGTTCTTATATTTCCTCGTTTTCTCCGTCCGCGCCTCCCCAAAAAATGGACTCAATGATGGATCCTCCCTTTGTAATCTCTCCAAGCGGTCTGGTGTGATATCCAGGTTGACCGCTGGCGTTGCCAAAGGTCTAATCTTACTCCTATCGCCTACCTGTCGACGTGTCTCGACTGCGGCACAAAAGTCAATACCTTTAGATTGTGACCATGCCTGCACATTCTCCTCGGAAGGGGAAACTACCCGAGATACATTACCAAAGATGAGCTGGGCGCCTGGAAAACAACCAACGACTGCTTCGACGTCCCCGCTAAGGAAAGGCGTATCTATCACTATCTTTGCCATGGGTAATTTCTCAATGGCCCCTGAAAATTGTATGCATGGGACAGTCTCACCTGTAAGCTGTGAATCCTGAATGCAGTCCCTATGCACCCCCACAACGGTAGATCCTGTATCCCGTAAAACCGAGACCGGTTCGTCCCCAACAAACTCCGGATAAACCCTGAGACCACCCCTTGTATGACATGAATTTATAACGGGGATCTTTCTCCCACAAGGTAAAACACAGGAAGATAATAACTTCTCACAACTGGGACACTTAGAATACTGTCCGCCTCCGTTGTCCGATGTAACACACGCGGCCGCATGATGAAATTTATTAGGGGAACATGGAGGGGAGCTACCGTGATTGCCATCCACGTTCGCCGCTATCCTACCTGCAGGACAATTTACCCTGATGTGACCTGCTCTTCCGCAGTTCCAACAATCCACGGTCCTACAATCGCGTGAAAAATGACCTACGCGTCCGCAAGTCCAACATTCCGCTCCCTGTGTTCCGTTAGACCTGGGTCCCCGTGACCCATCGCGACCGGAACTAAAGTCCCTCTACCATCGATCATCGGCAAAGGTTACACACCACCCTCGGCCATTACCGCGACCTAGCCCTCCTGCTCGGTCAAACTTACCGGATCCATATGCAGGTGATTGGTGATAGCCCCTACGTTGCCCATGGGCTTGCCCGTTATAGGCACCACGCTGACGCGACCTGTCTTTATGTCCTGTCGGCGACCCCTCAACCACGGCGACGTAACCAGCATCCTGTACGTACGCCCTCGCGACTGGTTTGGACGGATGTGCCGTACGGTATGCTTCCGCCAACTTTGACGCCTCCTGCACCGTCG
>OZ007579.1:6957610-6965110 GCA_963931925.1 Onchidella celtica | reverse complement strand
TGCCCTCGACTATGGAATACTTTGCTATAATTATGCCATTGTATCTTTTAACTAAGGTGAAACTGTATTGATTTATGTACGAGATGAGGGACCAGGCGTTGCGTTGGATAGAAGAATTTCGGCTCTTGGGGACTGTTTTTAATCGTCTTAGGGACAAATTGCTCATATAACTGTAAACTTTGTAGTGGGGAATATAAAAAACTGATTAAATGGGAAACGAGAGAACTAAGACATGTGGTTCGATCACGATGTATTTTTTGTTATTGTTGTTTTTTGTACATCTGTGTTGTGTTCTCTGGTAAGATAATCTTTTGAATATGATGTAGAATGAGGTCCTCGAGAAGAAGACCTTTAATTTCTCTAGGGGTCTGAACCTACGACTACTGCCCACCCATTCCTGATTCTTATTAAATATTTGTTATTGTTCTTTCTTGGTTTCTTGCATTGCTAGCTGTCATACCCGTGTGTGTTGTCGATCCGTGGTAGACGCCAAACAGAAACAGAGGCAGAGGAGGATAGTTGGTAGTATGACGTAGAGCAGGGAGAGGATAGCGAACGATATCAGGGGGGAAACAATTTTTTTTCCCCATCCTTTCGTTGTTAATTCCAGGAGTTTGATCCCTTGATTTTGCCAAATTATGCACTCTGTAAAAATGTTCAGTTTCTCTGGAGCCTTCTTGCTGCAAGACTGTTTAGGCAGCTCTTTCCCCCCCTATGGTAAGTACCAAGGGAGGGGCAGATCTCAAGGAATGTGGATTTTTTAAAATTGGTTAGTTCAGTGGTTCTCAATGTGGGTGATATCTCTCATCGGCCCTCGATTTTGATTTCCAAGGGACGAAAAAACAGTAAGGGACGAAAGCGGACGAAAACGATGAAGATGGGAGATTTAGGGGTGAACACAGGGCAGCCACTGACTTCCTGCACAGCATGTATAGGAGGATTTATGAATAGAAAAAAAAACACAACTATTATGTTATAGCACATTTGATAGAGAATGATTTCTGTTTAATAATGAATAAACAACACGCTTACTTGAAAAAGAATCCAAAACCGACTGAACGTCATAATTTGTTGTGTACAGTCTGTCTTCTAGTACCAGGCATCTTGGGGTTGACTTGAGAGTTCGGGGACGGGATGAGGGGAGAAAATTTGGAGCTTAAAAAGGGGACGATTGCATAAAATATCTTGAGAACCACTGTCTTGGTTGGTGGATGAGCCAGCGAATAAAGAGATCCTCTTCTGTTTTGCATAGTTTTGTTTCCAGAATATTTAGTTTATTGACAAATAATTCATTCAGATGTGATTGGACAAGGACAGTTTTATTTCTCAGTTATTATTATTATTATATGTTGTTGTTGTTGTCCTTGTTATTTGTCCTTCGCAAACCAAAATGACCACCACATCTGTTTCCCTGCCACCTGGCTGTGTGTAGTTGGATGCTGTACGGATCTGGTAGGGTTCAATTCTGATTCCAACATTTTTATCATTCTGTTCTATTCTGTCTATCGTCTTGGCTTCTTCCTAGCACATTGTGAACGTTATCGTGTCGACGTGTTTTCTCTAAACTCTGACTCAAGACTCAGATGTGACTGTGTGTGTGTGGAGAAAGCTGATGTGGCCGATCGTCGCCATGAATAATTATTGTCTGTAGCACTGATGCACACTGCGGTCTATAGCACTAGATTAATAAAACCACGGACAATTCCAATCCAACATATCCAACAGTCTAAAATAAATTTGTTTCCGGTTCAGGAGAGGAACTTGATGTAAGTTTTCCATATTTAGATGTCCACAAAGCGTTACAGGAGGCGAATGCGAAGTTTGAAAGAGTCTGTTTTGATTTATGCGTTGCCATGGCTTGAAAACCAGCAGGATTTGCTGCAGAAAGGGCATCTGAAATGCTACATTCATGGATTGCGCTAGACGACGGAGATTTTGATGAAGATGAAGAGATCAACAATGAGTTTTGAGAGGCGTATTACGCACGTGCTGGAGATTTCGACGACGGGTGGAATGGGAGGAACGAGCAGGGTACTGACAGTCATGGTGAGTCAGCTGCGTCAGTTGACATAAATCAACCAAGCAACTCAACTGGAATCACAGACAGAAATAGAGTTAATTGTAGCTCTACTCGAACTTCCTTTTCAACCCCTAGGCCTAGAACCCAGGCTCAGACTCCACCAAGTGATTGGGAGGAAGTGACAGAGGGAGACACAACGAACAACATCAGGTTCACTCCAAGACGAACACCAGGTGTAAATGAAGATATGGTGAATGACATCATTTCACCACTGCAATGTTTGTGGGCAATCCTGACTGATGACATCATCAACGCCCTTCTCACTTCCATCAACGCTGAACTCAGGATTAGAAGGAATAATCCTCCCTTTGTGACGATCAGACTTCAGAACGTGGTTTCCGATAACCATGCCAGAATTTCTGAAATTTCTCGCAGTTCTAATACACAAGGGGAGAGACAAACGACCTAGCATCAAAGATTATTGGTCGACATCGGCTCCTAACCACACACCTTGGTACCACTACTTGTTCGCACTTGAGGGATTCGAAGCCGTCAATGCTTCATTGTGCTGAACACGACGACGCAGAGTCTAAAGAGAAAATTGAACCGTTCACAAACAGGCTATTGAAACAGTTTCAGACAGTGTTTTATCCATTTCAAAAAGTGGCCCTGGATGAGATGGTTATCGGATATAAAGGTCGCTGGGCTCATAAACAGTACACCGCTTTGAAACCCGCGAAATACCATATAAAAACTTTCGGCCTATGCGACAGTGCAACCGGATTCGTCTACAACCTGCTTATTTACTTTGGGAAGCAAATATCATATTTTGACCCCCAAGCACAGAGTGGCCAGGCTGTCAATGTATTCAAAACTCTTCCGAGTCCATTATCAAAAGGCCATCACATCTATGCAGATCGGCTGTATACAACTCATGAGCTTCTGATGTACCTGCTTGAGTCTGGGTTTTTTCTACACCGGAACCGTGAACGTTAACCGTCGCTTCTTCCCTCAAGCCATCCGCACTCAATCCCCAAGACAAGAAATGCTATGGACAATGCCAGTAAAATCCTCTGTGCGGCATGGAGGGACAAAAAAACGAAAAAAGCATGCCTTGCAGTCTCTACCAAAGCTGCTGTGTCAGTCACTGCCATAACTACCCGTAGGGGCATCGTGGAAAAACCAGCCCTCATCGAAGACTACAACAATGCAATGAATGGTTGCGATAGGGCTGACCAGAATGTGTCATACTATGGCAGCTTCACCCGCAAGACAGTGAAATGGTGGAAAAAAATATTTCTGGTGCGTTGCGTGGGTTCCAAATTGATGACGTATTTCCTGCCTTATGACGCTTCTAATAGTATCTTTATTCAGTGGACCAGAGTCGACGAAGTACTCCAAAATAATGTGCACGAGTTAATAATAATTTTATCTGTAGCAGTCGGCAAAATACATCTGCACTATGAAAATTAATATTAATTTTATGAACGTAAATTTTATCATTGTAACAAGATGGCTAAGGTGAGGTGTAGATCAACCATTGATGTGGGTTTCACTCTTGTTATTGCGGCTGGTTAGGCCTCAACATTCACTCGGTTCGTGTCAGGGCGGTAAAACTGTTCACACTGTCAAATAAGAATATTATAAGTCTATTGTTAATGTCACATGGCATAATAGTTAACTCGACAAGCATAATATTATATTAAAACGTAAATAATTCATCAAAAGTGAAGATAATAAACGAAACATGAGGTGTGCCATATTAGAGAGAGAGAGAGAGAGAGAGAGAGAGAGAGAGAGAGAGAGAGAGAGAGAGAGAGGGAGGGAGAGAGGGAGGGAGAGAGAGAGAGAGAGAGGGAGGGAGAGAGGGAGAGAGAGAGAGAGAGAGGAGGAAGGAGAGAGAGAGAGAGAAAGAGAGAGAGAGAGAGAGAGAGAGAGAGAGAACAATATTATCTAAAGACTTCTATCTAAACATTCAGTACGCACCAATATCGTGGTCGTCGATCTGACATAATTTTAGTGACCAAACAGGCTGATGTATCTAAAACAATATAACCCGCATGGCCACAAGATTCATATTATGATAGCGTCTGGTATCATAACTTCCCGAGTCTAATATGCATATGAGGAAAATATAATTATCTATTGTTCATGCACAGAGTTACACTCATCGTAAATATTTGATAACATCTGAGATTATCATCTTAAAATCAGCAAGAACAGTATCATAAGTATTAGAGAGCACGTACCTGTCAAAGAAGAATATAAGTCTATAGTAGGGCACAAAAGACGTTTATTCAGTCATGCATACACCTGCTCTCGAGTGGAGGAAGAGACGCAGTGCTTGGGGCTTGACAGGCCCCGGGTTTTATACCCTTCTTTCCCATCCTAACACGGACTTGGGGGCTGGTCAGTATAATTGTCGCTCACAGCTCCGCACTGTGATTGGACTTAATACAAAATACAAATACTGACTGCCAAAATACCACATACTAGATCATTATCATGGTTTGGCGGAACTTTTTTCAAAATTTATAGATTTTCTTGAACAATCCGAGTCGCACATTTTTTCTTTCTTTTCAGCTCGTCAGTGTATTCACCTTTCACCTAGGCATTGTCCATCCACTGCAGGATGGCGACCTCTGATTATAAATTCCATTTCTTTCTCTCTGATGTCGACCTCATCCATGTTTTTTCCCCCTCTCTTTTTCATACCATCTTTCCATCTTCTTCTTGGTGGTCCTGGTCTTCTCCTTACTGTCCGTGGTTAACATTCAGTGCAGTGTTTTGTCCATCTATTATCATTCATCCTTCCCACAATCATGTGCGGCCCAATTCCACTTTTGTTGTAGCATGAATTTTTAATATATGTCCTTTAGCTTTGTTTGTTTACACATTTCAGCGTATTACATTACAGGGAAGACAAAAGGAAAAACAAGCAAACAGACAAACAAGAAATGCTTCTTACCATTAACTTCTCTTTGCTGTCTTAGTCAATACCAGTGGAATCAGATTTTCCTGTCTTAATGTACGTTGTCTTTGTTCATATTAGAATGGTAATTAAATTAACGCAAAATTGGGTTTGGGGGGTTGAGAGATAACCCTATGTAGCGTTATCACTAATGTCGAAAACTCGACGATGTGTGTATTACTATTATCCCAATATTTGCAACACATCTGGCATCAAATAGCCAGTGACATTAAAATAAAAATAAATTAAAAAAAACTACGACCGGCGTGCTGTAGTGACGACGTGTCTGCTCAAGTTGTAACTGGACTGCATTGACACTATGCCAAATTTCCCAAATGGGATCAAAGAAGCATACAAAATACAAAAGAAAAAACAAATACAAAATCCAGAATTAGTGCCGAGCTAAAAAATGATTTAGTGACAGAAAGCATTCTCTGACAAATGAACTAAAAAAAAAATTCCTTTTCTATTCATAAAATTCACCCATGCGAGCTGTTGAACGAATGGGTGACTGACCTGTATTTGCCTCTAACTCACCCCCCTCCCCACCGTCCCATAAAATCAGCGATGTCGCCCACGCAGACAACCGCCTGACCAATGTATGACATAATGGAAAACACTGAATTCAAGACTCCACACATTAGGTGAGGGTGTCTTACTTTGACTGTCACTGACTGATATGAGACTGACATTATTTACAATTATCAGAATAAATAGTGCTAGTGGGTCAAAAATACGCATGACTAATTACAGAGAGATCAATCAACTCGTGTTATTTAAAAAAGTAATATTTACCACTGCATTATTTTAGTCACATGACACCCATCTCTGTTGGCCTTGCTTGTCTTTCTTTCTTAAAAGACGGCTTGCCAATGGCTATACAAATGAGCGGCGACTTCAATGACTGGAATGAAAAGTGAGCACAAAGCTGAAATCCCATTATACATTACTTTCCATTTTGTGGCAGATGCGGGCTGCTGGTGATGGACGACTTGGCTGTTTTCAGTCATTCGGATGTTCGAAGTACAGGCTGCCATGTACGAATGAACATGTTATGCTGTGCCATGTAACTGCTGTGTCGTCGTGACAGAAGCCGTGTTCACTGAAGTTCTTTGTGGTGTCTACTTGCCTGCCTTTTTTAATTTCATAGTCGTGACTCGAAAACGGTCTCAGAAGTCGTGTGCAGATACTAGATAGACGTTTGAGACACCTCGTTTATAGATAACCATTTGTTTTAGTCACAAAGTTTTGTGTACATAGCTATTTGGCATAAGTCGAGAGCCAGATATCTCGAGTCGCAAGCTGTGTGTCTCACGAATCGTCCACTGCAAAACCACTTGTCACAAGACGTGAGTCAAATGATGAGTGTCGGAAAGCGTTTATTACAAGTTTTACGCAATAGATCGTATGTTCCAAACGTGTGTTACACGTTGTATGCCAGAAGCCGTGTAGCTGTGTGCACCATCTTTGATGTCTGATACATTACACTCAGGGGCAGTGTCTAACTAACAGAAGGAATAATGAATACAGGCATGAGCTGTAGAACACGGCGTATGCTTTGGTTTATTGTTTGTGTGTTCCTGGTCACCCTGCTCTACATTTCCAGGTTTATCAATCTACAAAAACCTGTAATAGCTGTCTGTTCCGTCTTCACGGGTGAAAAACATAGAAGTAAGTGGATTCAAACTTTGGACGCCCATTTGCCATGTGATGACTCTACCACAGACCACTTGGTGTCTTCCCAACTGTTACAGTGGTCTAGTGAATGCCATGTATCTGATTCGCTAGTCTTCGATGACAGAGGTCAGGGGGCAATCGTCTTAGGAAACAGGGGAACTTCAGACGACAATGTGTGTCCCAGAAAGCCGGTCAAGGCAAAATTTGAACTTCCAGTTACTGGACTGGTCAGTTGGCCGGGATCAGGAAATACCTGGTCACGTCATCTGATTCAACAACTGACAGGTAAACCATGGTAAATAAAAGTAAGTAGAAACTTGAGATCGAACACTGGGCATATAAATCACAGAAAAGACGAAGAGGTTACAAACGAAGGTGCCTAGTAGTAATAAAGGATAACCTTAATTCTTGTTTGTTCTAATTTCACTTTTTCCACAATTGAGACATTAAAAGTTAACGACTTTAGTATTATGGTAAGGACTTAGAATTAAGCGGAGCTGTGCAACAGCTTGATAAGTGCCACGACAAAGAGGTTATAGTGACAACTAGAGCATGCAATGCACAAAATGAAATGCTCCGTTAGCAATTCCCTGATCTCGCGCAGCTGTGGGCAAAGCGAACATTTAGATTATGATGGTTTTACTATGGCATGGTGCATAAATGCACAGAGTATGGATGTTCTGCCTGTCGTAATAAAATCGATGAAAGGACTTTTCAGTGGCAAGATAGATTTTAATCCATGAAATTCTGATTTTAGTGTTTATGTCTTTTTTTTTTTAGGAGGTTCGTTGCTCTTGGCATCTATACCTCACTTTTACTGCTTTTATTTTCC